>JAOXNT010100976.1:0-15520 GCA_028565815.1 Cletocamptus dominicanus | reverse complement strand
AGCTGTATTTTATGGAATTTCCACTCCCACTGTGTCAATAGGTAAAGTACCTCCTACTCGGCAAACTAAGCCAGTGCGAAATTGCTCGGGTATATAAAAACAACAGCAGTTTCACATTGGCAAACCAGAAAAAGAAGGAGCAAGTACAAGTCGCTTTCGTCAAAGTAGATGATCGAATGCCTCCGAATCAGGAGCGAAAAAAGCGAGAGGTGGCCGAAAGCAACTCGTAGTAACTGGATCCAAAAAAAACCACATTTTATCTGTTTTGAGGCCCGCCTCAATACGGAAAGGGCCGCATCATGTCTGTGGTAAAAAAATATTGGTGGTGGCGGCGGGGGAGGGCCCATTTATATGGGTAAAAATTTCATGCGACATAATCTACGCAACTTTCTCCAGTATGCCGCCCCGGCGAAACTTTCCTCAGCCTCCAATAATGAAGCTTCTCTATAACTATTCAGCAACAACGAAAATTGGCAAAACACCCCGTTCCACCCCATCCCTACAGCGAGGCAGTCCGCTTGCTGCTTTTGCACCCTCATAGGGACGGGGTAAACAAAGGCAGGAAAATACCCCGTATGGACGCCTATGGTAAATAGCACGCGAAGCTTTTGCTTCGGTACAACGCCATGAAAAGGAGCACAGGCAAGTAAAAAGTCCCAACACTCTTTGGGGGGGGATAACCGCTGCCTCCTGCCTAAAAAATTTCTCCAGATTATGGAATTCCCCCTCCGGCTGCGTCAATAAACAAACGCTATTCTCAACCCAACACCTATGGCTGCTCACAATGACCTCGGACGAAAAGGAGAAGCATGGGCCAAAAATTTCCTTCTTGAACAGGGGTACGTTATCCTGGAAACCAACTGGCGCTTCAGTCGGGCAGAAGTAGATATCATCGCTCGGCAAAGCGACTACACCCTGGTATTTGTAGAAGTACGTACCCGCTCTTCCGATTTTTACGGCCCGCCCGAAGACAGTGTCTCCCTGGCCAAACAGCAATTGTTGGCGGAAGCCGCTGCCGCTTATATGCGCAGCATACAACACGATTGGACGATCCGCTTCGACTTGATCGCCATCGTAGCGCCACCTTCCTGCTCCTATCGACTTCGCCACCTCAAAGATGCCTTTTTTCCTCCCCTGAAAACTTCCTGTTGACCTACACCGCTGTTACCATCACCTATACCCGCCTGCTCGCTCAGTAATCAGTGTTACCTGGATCGGGTCTCGAGTCCGACTATCAAACCCATTTCTTTGGGCCGATACAAAAACACCTTTACGGCAAGCCCTCCCCCCTTTCTTTGTATCTTTGCGATCATGAAGAAAAACAAAGCCAATCTCGTTTACGGCAAACATCCGGTAGTAGATGCCATCAAGGCAGGGAAAAGTTTTGAAAAAGTATGGATACAGCAAGGCCTGCGAGGAGAACTGGAGCGGGAGATGCGCCAGTTGTGCAAGCAGTTTGATATCCCCTTGCAGTACCTACCCAAAGAGCGTATGAATCGCCTTACTTCCGGAGCCAATCACCAGGGAGTAGCGGGAATGGTAGCTATGGTGCAGTATCAACAAATCGAAAATGTGCTACCCATGTTATTCGAAAACCCCAAACCGCCACTGGTGATTGTTTTGGATGGTGTAACAGATACCCGAAATTTCGGAGCCATCGCACGCTCAGCAGAAGTACTGGGGGCACAGGCCATTGTAGTAGCACAAAAAAATGCAGCTCCCGTCAATCCCGATGCCATGAAGACTTCCGCGGGTGCCCTCGCTCATTTACCCATTTGCCGAGCCAGCAGCATTTCCAGGGCCATGGAAGAACTTCGGTTATCGGGACTCCAACTGGTAGGCACTTCCTTGCAGGCCAGGCAAGGCCCGGAAACCATCGACTTTACCTTGCCCACTGCTTTGTTCATCGGCGCAGAGGATACCGGCCTCAGCCCGGCTGTAGCTCGCCAATTAGACGTGCTGTGCCGCATCCCGCAGTCAGGAAACATAGACTCCCTGAATGTCTCCGTAGCGACTGGAATATTGCTGTATGAAGCCCTGCGGCAAAAGCGAGCTTAAGCCGCTCACTCACTCTTTTTCTGAAAGAAATACCGGTTTCGATTGAGTTCCTCCCCATTTTCCTCATACACCACATCCTTGGATAGGATCAGCCTTCCACCGTTCAACATAAACACCTGCTTGATGGTAGCCGGTCGGTTGTCATCGGTGCCGCTTCCCTCCAGAATGAGGTTAAACTGGTTGGCTTCCTCACTGGCTTGTCGACTCAACAATTGATAGTCGACATTGGAAAACTCCAGAGTGCCGCCATCTCCCGCTATTTTCATTTTGCCCTTTTCTTTCTCTTCATCTCCATTCGGTTCGGTGTAAATGAATTGATACTTCACCGCATTGCCAGAAAGAGAAAAAGTGGCTTCCGCCGGTAGCTTCACCCGGGTGGAGTCATCCTGATAATCCAGGTATTCCAGCGTGCCCGTCCAATCCCCTTCCAGAAAAGCGAAATCTTCCACTTCTATAATCAGGTTTTGGCTCCAGCCAAATAGGGGCATCACCAGTATGCAAAGGGTGATTAATTGTCGCATAGTAATTGGTTTTGAAATGATAAAATATGGCACTGGCTCTACCGTTTGATAATGAACCGGCCTCATCTTACAAAAGTAAGGTACAAATCACATTTTTACCGAAAGAACTTCCTCATCCTCTTTTGTCCTCCCTTTTCTAAATCCCCTGTACAACCGCAGCAGTACTCCTGCGATTCCAAACCCGAAACCCACGGCTATAAAGCGGGCATCGAAGAGTAAAATACCATAATGCTCCCACTGCCAGGCTTGCAGCACGGCTTCAAGGTTGAGCAGATAAAATACAGACACCCACACATACACCCCCCATTTGCCCGAAAGGGTGCTATACATAAACAGAAAACCAAGGGCGGGATGGGCATAGCGCTCATGCATTTGGGTGGGGAAATAGAAGAAAATCAGAGCGATAGCCGCAGCCGTCAGGAAAACCAACTCGCGAAAATGGGAGTCCTGCAAAATCACTCCTTCGTGAAAATGCTGCACTGCTTTTTTTAGTATTGGAAAAAGTGCCAACCCACTCATCACGAAAAACAGCAGCAATCCCCAGTCGAAATAACGCAGGCCCAGTACCGTTTGACGATCTGACGCATGATAAAGGTCTGTCTGCCAAGTCAACAAATACCAAACATTGAAAGCATTGGCGGATACGCGAGGGTGGCGCTGCATGACGTCCGCATTGCGACTCCAAAACTCGTGCAGGGTGCCCGCTTCGATAAAGGGCCAGAACAGCAACAGTTGCAGAAATATACCTCCCCCTAACCCCAACAACAATGACGGCCACCGTCGGAAGAAGCTCGGCCACCACACCAAGGCCAACACCGGCAAAAAGAAGAGGGCTTGCAGCTTGATACCCAATGCCAGAGAGAACAGCATCACAGATCCTGCATCCCATCTCTTCAGGGCAAAGATAATCGCCAGAAGCACGGCCACCGAATGCATGCTGTCTACCTGTCCCCACATCAGGGTGTTGTACATCATAGCGCCATTGAGCAGCCACAGCAAAGGAAGCCACCCATTTTTCCACTGAATTTGCAGCAGCAAAAAAATAGCTGTGGCTCCCAGCATATCAAAAAGCAGGGGAAACACCTTTAGATAATGCAGGTGCTCTTTCACCTGTTCCATATCTCCCATCAACCAGCCAAACCACTGCAGGCAGTACAGAAAGAAGGGGTGGTAATTGACTTTGACACCCTCCCCGTACACCTGCGCCATCCCCACCGCCTCGATTTTCTGAATCCACTGCTCCCAAAACCAGCGATCGCCCTCATGGAAGTGCGTCGGCATCTGGACCAGCAGCCAGCCAAAGTAGAGCGATAGCAATATCCACGATATTTTTTTGGGTGTGTGCAAAGGAATGAATTCAATCAGAAGCAAGACCGCCAAATTACATTAAATTTGTACACAAGCACAAATGATGCTGCGCCAAAACCCCGGAACATGAACAGCTCTCTCAAGTTCCTTCTACTCACCTGTCTTCTGGATGCATCTACATGCGATGGATTTGAGGGCTTATAAGGACCCTTTATAAAAGCAAAACATTCCTCAAGCCTCACTCAGCAATACCAAATAGTCCACCAATTCATCCACATTGGTATAGGGATTCAAATCGGACGTATGTTGGTCAAGACCTTGAACCTCTGGGACCTGAGCCAGCTTGCATTTTTCCGCGTCGCAAGCAGGCGCTCTTTTAGCTCTTGAAAATCATTTTTCCGGGCCTTTTCATAATCCGGAAGATGGGTTCTAAGCTCTCTTAAATATGATGGATAGTAATACAATTGCCCTGCCGTTTTAGAGAACAAAAGAGAGTGAAGTCGGAAAAACCTTTATCTTTAAACGTACAATGATATATGTAACTATGAAATAAAATATGAATTACAGGTTAGTATACATAATGTCCTTATTATGTGTTTTTATACAATCAAGTTTCGGACAAAATGGAATTATTGGAACGGGCTTCTCCTCTGGATGGAGCAACCCGGGAGATATTACTTTTTTCAATGGAGGGATCACAAACACGCGGATCTACACGAGTCAAGCTAATGGTACGGGAGACCAATATTTTCGATTGGTTCGAGCATGGAGCGGCGATAATACAGAATACGGCCCTGGTGGATGTGTTTCAGATGAAAACATTAGCGCACAGATCAATACCGGAACGCTGATAAACACTTCTGCGAGCTGTGGGTTTGCATTCTTCATAAGCGTCCCTGCATCGAATCCATTTTATACCTTTAAGACACCAAATGGGCCTACGTCTACCTCGTTTTTAGTCATGCAAACGGAGAATGCCCCTGTAAGCATAGATGCTGTTCATCGGCAGCCGGATACCTGCATGACAAATGCTATCAGTCCAATGGATTCGCGAATAGTGGCCACTTTAAGCTCTGCCCCGTCTACTGAAGAACGTATTTATATCCGATGGTCTATCGATGGGTTTACAACGTCTACTTTGACGGAAATGACAGCAACGGGTATGGCTAACATATATGAGGGGGTTATTCCGGCGCAAGCTGTTGGCATCAGTGTTAATTATTATGTATTCACTTCTACGCTGAGCCCCGCACAAATAGGTGCTGACTACGATCTGAGCACCATTAGTTTCAACAACAATAGTGGTGAGAACTATTGCTTTACTTCTGCCATAGTAGCTTGTGGGCAAGGAGAACCCCTTTGCGCTGTGCCCTATGCAACGCCTCTTGTTGATGGCTCGCTAGATGCGTCCTTGTATGAACTTATCACGGAAGACCCGTATTCCGCACCGATAGCCGGAGGTTCAGCGAGCACCTCTGATTTTGTAGGTGAATCCTCGGCCCGCCATGTAACGTATAACTCGGGAGGCAATGTACAAGGTACAGATTGGGACAACATTGAGTCTGCAGGCTGGGGAGATGCGGACATTGAGAATTTTAGAATTACCTGGGATGCAGACTTTCTGTACCTGGTCGTTGAGGGTCCTAATGGGTATTTTGTAGATGAAAATGGCAGGGATGTTATGGACTTGTTCATTGCCATAGATACCGACAACAATGTCGACTTTTCCAACCCCTCCAATATTACGCTTGACCACACCCGCGCACCATTCAATAAGCGAGTAGACTTCGCCGGCTGGGATCCAGAGTTTTTTGTAGCGGTTGAACGTTTTCAGACAGGTAGCCATTACGCTGCACTTCACGACAATAGTGGGGGGGTAGCACTGGCTGAAGATATAGACCCAAGCACTCTGGGAGGAGCCATGACTTTTGATTTTGCCGGTAGAAATGATGAAAGCAGAACGGAGGTAAGGGTGCCCTGGAGTTTGCTTGGTGGAAAACCGGACAACGTAACCGGGGCACCATGGAATTTTGCTATATATACTACATTCGATGACGATAATTATGATGCGTATGATTCAGCACCGGGTACAGCACAGGGCTCTGGTGCCAGTTGGGAGCAACTTGGAGATAGCCCTGATGATGCAGATTGGTGCAATGGGTTGATAGACCCGGTTACCGGGCTGCCCGACCCTGCCTGTAATCAAGCCAGTGCTGTCAATGCAGATTTCCTGAATCAATGTGCTGATGGACAAATCGATAATGGCCCCGGTAATAATGAAGGACTGAGTGGTCAACCACAACAACAACCAGCTTCAGATCGGGAAGATGGTGATTTTGATACCGTGTATGAGTTCTTCTCCATTCTCAATGTCGGTGCTCAAATATGCTGTACAGCTAATGCGGGCACTCAAAGCACAGCCTCCTGTGTAACACTATGCGCCGATGACAATGACGGCCTGGCAGTGGATGGCCAAACCATCAATATAGACGTAAACTGGGATCCGGATACGCTGGAGCCCGATCCTGCTATTTACGATTATGGGTTTATCGTTGTAAATAGTGGCTCTAATACAATCGTTGATTTCATTCCTGCCAATACAATACACAACGGATCGGGAGGGGGTAACCTGGACATCGACTTGTCCAACTATATGCCTGGAACATATACGATACATGGATTCTCTTATACATTGCTGGATTCTACTTTTCAAGTCGGTAATTTATGGGATGTATCAGATATACCCGGCAGGTACATAGGTAGTGACTTCACAAGCCTGCTCGACACGGTACAGTTCCAGAACCAGGTAGAGGTTTATCCCGCCGGTGCGTGTGCAGATGTCAATACTCCCGGAACCTCTTTTACGGTTCTTGCTCCAATAGGTATAGTGTCGCAGGCCGTTTGCGTCTCTGATGACAGTGGCTCACCTGCCATTTCCGGCACCTATTACGTGCGTGTTTCGGATGTAGCCGGAGGGTTGGGTACACCGTATTCAGTATCCGATGGCCTCTCCAACATGACCTTCGACGGTACAGCTACCTTATACTTTGGGCCGTATACCTATGTTGATGGAAATGCTACTATTACTCTTGAAGCTTCGGATCAGAATGTAACCAATACAAACTGTAATAGCTGTACGGGAGAAACCTCCGTACCGGAAATCGAATGTGCCGGGGGGTGTCCAACCATCGACCTGCTTACTTCCAGTCCAGTCCAGGTTTGTTTAAACAAGGAGTTTTCGCTTGAAGCCAGTGGGCTTCAAGCGATGGCTCAAGCTGAAAATGCTGACCAGGACTATGGAATTACATTTGTTTATTTCTCCTCAACTACTGCTGATCCTTACACGGGCGGAACAATTCTGGGTACGGTTCCTTTTGTGAGCTTGACAGATGGCAATAGTGTGGCTACATTGAATGGTCTTTCGCTACCCCCCGGGCAATATCAAGTATATGCCATCCTTTCTGCTATACCTTCTGATAGCAACTGTCGACCTCAGGCATCTACGGTGATCAATGTCTCGAATGTCAATTGCGGTAACTTTCCCTGGGATAGGTAGTGGAAGGGCAGGTGAGTAGCACTTCATTAATAGTGTGCCTGAGCCTGCAAAATGGTCATGGTTTGAACCTCACGGCAGCCTGCCTGCCCGGCGAGTGCGGGCACTCGCCGGGCAGGCAGGCTGTAGCAGATCGCGCTACCTTTGTGATAATTTTCTCAAACCACTCCGTGCCGGATATATAATAGTACGCTGAGGGAGTAAGCCACGGCCCTCTTAGCGCATCCAAAACACCTGCACCTCCCAGGTATGGATCGGGAAAACACGGACCGAATCAGCTTCTGTGCTCAGGTCAATGCCCTGCTGCCGGAATGCCTCATTGACGCATCCCTCCCCCTTTTCTACAACCACGACCTCGGGCTGCCATTGTGTAAGGGAGGCTTTGTCATTTAAAAAATGATGCCATATCGGTATAGCCCTGGCCGGCGTACTCCAGTTGGCACTATTGGCCCATACGCCCAGCAATGGCCCCACACCCTTGTAATGTTGAGCTACATAGGTATCCAGGTCTCGCATACCCCATTGGCGGTGCGCATAGCTGTGTTGCCAGGCTTGTGCGTGGTGGACAAGGAGGACCACCAATGGAAGCAAAACCAGTGCGCGTGCATACCATTGTGGAATTCTCCGAATCCATTCGGTGGCGACTACCGCCATGAGCAGAGCCATAGACAACTTGCTGCTGATCAAATAACGCGTGGGCAGGTAGGTCATGGCCAATTTGTGACTTTCCAGCAAATTCCATAGCAGGGTAGCCAGTAACAGCCATCGGAAAGTAGGTCCTCCCTTGCGCCAGGCCCAAAGTCCAAAGGGTACACAAAACAAATAGAGTTTTTCAAAAAGCCAGGAGCGGGTGTGAATGGGAAACCGGTTCCAGTTGAACTCAATAGTGCCCCACTTTACCTCCGACCAGCGAAAGTGTCCGGATTGCTGATCCATCAGATAGTGAAACAACTCCCGGTTTGGCCAGTACCAAAGCAGGAAAAGTAGGCCCGATAGCCCCGTCAACCAAAGCAAGGGGTGAAAAAAGGCGCGCCAACTGCGGTGGTAAAGGCCCATCGCCAGCGGGAGCAAGGGCAACAGGTACACATACTGAAATTTCAGCAGTATTGCCCCGAATACCAGTAGGCAAGCTACTCGAATTTGAGAATGAGACCACCTGCCAGACCCATTTGGCCTCAGCCAAAAAAGTGCCCCTACAAGCAGGAAAGACGCCATCGCTTCGGCCAAAGCCAAATGGCTGAATTGATGAATGGAATATTCCAGCATTCCAATTCCCATTACCCCGATCAAAAACAGGCGCAGCACCGGTCGCTTCCACCACAACCAGCACCAAATGCTGGCGATGCATCCCAGAAAGAAAAAGCGCAGCAGGGTGAAGTGATGCGCGCCCAAAGCAAGGGGAAAACTCAATAGTAAACTGTAGCCCGGCGATTTGATCAGGGCATCGCCTTCCTCCAATCGAAGGGTTCCGGTATAAAAAAAATTGCGTACCTGTCCGCTGTACAAGCCCTCGTCGGTCCAGGGTGCCCGGCTGAAGGATAAATCCGCATCCGCATCGGCCCCAAGGAAAGGCAGGTGACTCAGCAGCCAGAGGCCCAACAAAAGGAACCCCCAGCGCCAATGGATGCGATGGCGAATGAGTGGGCGCTGGCTCATATTTCCAGGATAGCAGAGATGAAGAAATTGCGGCCCGGAGCACTAATGCCTGAGGAGAAAGTGCGGTAATGCAAGTCGGTCAGGTTTTCAGCGCCTAATTGCAGCCGCAAAAAGGGATTCAATCGCCAGCTACCGTAGAGGTTGTAGGTGACCCAGGCCAGACTGCCCTCCGGCGTGGCCTGGTCGGCATTGTCGGAGCCATTCAGGTCATAGGCGCTCAATGGCTTTTGACCATTGAAGCGTACCACCGCCCGAGCTGACCAGGCAGTGCGGCGGTATTCCAGGCTACCCATTCCATACACTGGTGGAATGTGAGAGAGGGGAGACCGCTGCCCGTCTACTGTTTCGCGCCCGTAGGTGTAGGTAATGCCCGCTCGGAAGTGCCAGTGGTCTTGCCATTGTGCCTGGCCATTGGCCGAGAAGCCGTACACAAAAGCCGCATTGGCATTGATGTTGGTTTGTACGCGCTGTTGCTCCCCGTCAAACAGAATGAGGGTATCCCCAAACAAGTCGGCATCTACCCGCACGATGGCGTCGGTGAGGTAGGTGTAAAAGCCGGTTACACTTACGGATATTGGCGGAGCCGCGGCTCCTGGAGCAGCTTCACCCCAGCCTTTGCCGACGGACAATTCTCCGCTCAGGGCGTGTTCAGGGGAAAGGTTGATGTTGGGTACGGTGACGTTGCCACTCTTTGGACGTATTTTTCCAAAATCATCAATATTGGGAGCGCGGAAGGCGGTGGAGGCCAGGGCCCGAAACTCCCATTGATCCGCTGTTTTCCAGGTGGCACCTAACGACCAGGTGAGCGCACTGTTCCAGCTTTGTACGCCATCGGTATAGGCCTCCGGCCAGTCAAAGGGATCGCTTTCGCGAAAACGAGCCTCCAAACCCACCAGGGAGTAGCGCAAACCGGCATTCCAGGAAAAGCGCTGGTCGCTGCCCAAAAACTGATAGTGTACATAAGCGCCAGCCATGGTCATGGAACTGCCCCCGCTGGGGTAGCGAGTCGATTCCGTGCCATAGGTCGTTTCTCCAGATCGTATATTCAACAAGCCCGCTGAAGACTCCAGGGTGTTGTAGTTCCCCTCCAGGCCGTAGGTCAATTTGTGTTGGGCTGTGGAGCGGCCCAGGCTCAGCGCCTTGTCAAAATCGGCGGTCAGGCTGTACACCTTTACGTCTTCCAGGTTGAAGGCCCGGTTGGGGTTGCCAAATCGCCGATCCAGCCGATCTTCCTGAATGCGCTGAAAAGCAGCGATGAAAGTGGCTTTGTCGTACAGTTGGTTTTGATGCAGGCTGCGGTATTTGAGGGAAGACAAAAACCGTTTTTGAGGACCGTAGTACCATTCTGCAAATTTCAAACTTCGAGGCTCGCTGCCTGCCTCAGTGAGTTGATCATAGCGTGGGATATTGCTGGTTGTAGAGTACTGTACATTGAGCAGGAAGTCAGATTGCTCATTGGGGCGGTAGCGCACTTTTTGTAAGAAGTCAAACTGATGGTAACCGGTACCGATCTGAATTTCGGGCTCCGGATTGGTCACCACCTGATCAATACCATCGGTGGTGGTGGCAAAGTAGGGGCGTTTGCCAAAATCCGGATATTTCTCCGGGTATTGGCTCCCTGCTCTCAGGTCGTCGAAATCCGAAAAGGAGAGACTGGTAAACAGGCCAAAGCGGCGGTTGCCATAATTGAGATCATAGTGAACCGAGCGCTCTTGGTTGGCGGTACTCAGGCGGGTAAACGCTCGGTGTTTCACCAGGTGTTTTTTCCCTCTATCGGCATCAGAGAAAATGAACGGATCCCGGGTGCGAAAGTGGATGACTCCTCCCAGGGCATCGCTGCCATAGATCAGTGAGCCCGGGCCATAGATGACCTCGATTTGTTCCAGCATCGCGGGGTCAATGGTAATGGCATTTTGCAAGTGGCCATTCCGATAGATCAGGTTATTCATACGGACACCATCTACCACCAGCAGTACTTTGTTGGCTTCGAAGCCTCGGAGTATAGGACTTCCGCCACCCATTTGGCTTTTTTGTACAAACGCCTTGTTGTCCAGCTCCAGGGCATCGGCTGTCGTTTGGGCGCCCCATTCCAGGGAAGCTTCTCCTTTGGTAAACTCAATTTGCTGGGGTTGCCAGTTCAGGTCATCATCCCGCCGCCCCCATACGGTGACCTGGTTCAGGAGGTTCTGCCGGTTGTCCATCTGTACCTTTCCTTTGGCCCCTCTCAGCTCCAGGGCAGTGGTGCGAATGGTACTATATCCGATGAATTCCAGCCGGACGGAGTCCAGGTACTGCACCTGCTCCAGGGTGAGTTGTCCCTTCAGGTTGGTCGTGCTGTAAGGTTCGTTGTTGAGGTACACATTGACACCGGGCAGGGGTTGCCCGTCGGCCAGGTCGGTTACGGTGAGCGGCAGGTCGAATCGCACCCCCGTCTGCGCCTGAGCGAGGGGACTATTCAATAATACGAGTATCAGTATAGGATAAAAGTAGCACCACATAACTCAAAGATAAGGCGAAAAAGACGGTGCGCCCAATTCATTGGGCCACCTAAAACACAACCGGTCTCAGACCATAAAACCCCTATGAATCTCTGCCAATCGGCAGTCCGGCAGTGAATAATGTTAAATCTCGTCTTTTTTCCGGAAATAAATTTGGAGGTTTCGGTTTTTTTTTTACAATTGTATCAACAATGAAGATAAACTCCAAACCAACCAGGCTTCAAAAAACACAAACCAGCGTGTCTTACTTCATTGGGGAGTGTATAGTGGCTGCTTCTGCAGAGTAGTCCTGCTATGCCTGTAATCAATGCTTACTCATTCCGGAACACGGTAAGGCAGTGAGCCTCCCCCCGAAACCTGTTGAAAAAGAAGTAGGGGTGAGGTTAAGGCGGTGCGTCAAATGTCATTTTGTCTGATTTCAGGGATATTCTTTAAGCTCTTCTATCGAACGTGGCAAAATTCATGAATATATGGGTTCAAAAGGAAATTTGATATTCAAAGGGCTGATTTTTTTAGCTTTTTCTTTTTCAATAGATACTTATTGTCAAAGTGGGAAAACCCTCTTTTTATATGATGCCCACATAAGTGAGTCGAGTTTGACGAAAAGCCTGCGAAATTCAATAGACTCAAATATTGAAAATGAGAAAAGAGCAATGACTCTTATAGGGTTGCCCTTTATTGTCAAGCAATTGGCGAGAAAGCCAGTTTTTCATGGAAGAGTCTTTCGAGTAGACGATAAGTATTATTGGGAGTATATAAAAGGGGAACTACTTTATGGGGCTCAAGGGGTAAACTTCAGCTATAGTGATGGTTTCCAAAAGGAGCAAATGAATTTTCCAGTATTGCATATGCTTGAATTCAAAAATGGTTTTTTTGTTATATCACCGGATTCTTGTTGTTCGGATACATTGATCTTTTCCAGGAAAAGTGATGAAATCATAGAGATTAAGGATGTCGAGTGTCACGAATTTTCAGCGACCAATAGAGAGGGAATAGTCACCTCAGTTTTTATACCAGTAAATGATCCTGTTGGAATTCCTGTGTCAAATAAATTTCCTCTTTCTGGTGTCCCGGTCGGATTGCCCAAAGGAAAACCGATCATTCAGGTTCAAATGAATAATTTCTACTGGAGGTTGATCATGAAATCCAAGGGCAATAACAAATAGGTAATGTATCTAACTTATCAAGACTTGTCCGGAAATCGGGATATCAAACACTAACTTCGCGCCCAATCTACCGACGGTGCGCCCAATTCATTGGGCCACCTAAAACACAACCGGTCTCAGACCATAAAACCCCTATGAATCTCTGCCAATCGACATTCCGGCAACGAATAATGTCAAATCCCGTCTTTTTCCGGAAATAAACTTGGAGGTTTCGGTTTTTTTACAATTGTATTTCCAATGAAGACAGACTCCAATGCCTCGGGGCCTAAGTCTCTGATACCTAAGTTGAAGTTGTTTTGTAGTTAGCCAAGGCGGAGGTTCCTGCGCATAGCAGTGCTACGCAAGGGGTTCTCTAACGAAGGGAAGGGTAGCTGCAAAAGAACGATGCTTGGGGTGTCAAGGATTTAGGCTCCGAGGCACTAACCAACCAGGCTTCAAAAAAATAAACCAGCCTGTTTTACTTTCTGTCCTTCTTATTGGCGAGTGCATAGTAACATGCTGCTTCTGCAGCGTAGTCATACTATGCCTGTAATCAATGCTTACACATTCCGGAACACGGTAAGGCAGGGCCTATTCCCGCAGCCTGTGGAAAAAGAAGTAGGGGTGATGTTAAATGTTTTATTATGAAAAAGTATTTGCTCTATGCTTTGATAGCCATCTTATCATTTGCTTCTTGTTCAGAAGAAGAAAGTGTCGAAAAGGTTTACGAATTTGATGCAAATCAACCATTGACGACCACAGTTCAGGGATGGACTTTTGATATGTCAACTTTTGAATTAGATTTTTCTAATTTTTGGAAAGTCTACATTGATGATTATGGATGGGAGTTGATCGGTAGTTGTGAATGTGACGAAGGAGTAGAATATATTCCTGAATTGTTTGGTAATCATGGTCACCTATTTGGAGATTATTTTGTATGCTCATCTGTAAATCCGAACTACATGTGTTCTGAATATATTGATTTTTTTAAACCAGATTGTGTCCTAAATGAAGGACAATGCTTTGAGTTTATTAGATAGCTTGCCACCTGATACAATTACGACTGAAGAGATCACCCTAATTAGGGCATCCTCAAAAACGCCCTCTCATTGATCAGCCCCAAGTCTTTTTTTCTCAGGCATAGGCCGGCAGGAGTGATCGTTTCTTTTTCTGCTCGACTTCGCATTTTACAAATGGAATAGCACTACCTTTTTTCGGACCAAAGGTCCGGGCTCCATTCGTCCCGGATTTCTACCGCCGCAGCTCTAACCCTTACTTCATCACTATTTTTTCCACCCAAAATCGTCCGTCCGCATCCACCAGTTGCAGAAGATATATGCCCTCCGGCAAATGAGCCACCTTTAGAGAGGGAGAAAAGGGCTGCTGACTCAAAACTCGCCCGTGTAGGTCCAGGATTCGCAAGGTGGCAAACTCGTGGGAAGTCTCTATCCGGAGCACCTCGGAAGCCGGGTTGGGGAAGAGTTTCAGCTCTATAGAACCCGACAACACCTCCTCGGTAGAGGTAACCAGGCACTCCCCTATTCCTATTTTCGAATAGTTCCAGTCGTCGGTTTCAAAACAACGAAAAAATTCCCCACAGCCGATCGGCAACTGGGCACATGGTCTTCCCAACAGACCACTCATAGATCCTATCCCACTCACGATGGAGCCCATAGAAAAGCATTCCCCTTCATCGTTGGGAATTGCCTGCGTAGCTAAAACCTTCAAAGGCGTTCCATCATCCGCCAAAACCTGCGAGACCGAGTCCACCCTTAGCCGAAAAGGTCCGGTAGAAGAAGGCGTAAGACTCCCCGCTGTACTGGAAATGTCATATTTACCATAGTTGGAGGGCAAATAAAAACGGAGAGTGTCTCCTTTCTCCAAATTAAAATCGTAGAGCAATTTGCTACCATCTTCAAAAAAGTAGACCTCTTTGGACGGCTCGTAGTAAAAAACAGTCAATTCACTGCCTGCCACCAACTGCCCGTCTTCTTTCAAACCTAGTACCGACCAAAGGTTATCGCCGATCCATTGCTGCCCCACCCGCTCAATGGTGATCACCTTTTCCTGACAAGTCGGACTATGCGGGCTAAAATACCAGACAGGGTTCTGTTTCACATATAAACAGGTGTCCTTATGGCGATAAGTATAATCGCAGGAATCTCGCCATCCCGTACTGTGAAATCCGATTTGATCATCTTCATAGCAGCGCAGGTTATGAAGGAAAGACAGGTCGCAAATCCCACTGAAGGGCCCCTTAATATTCACCAGAAACTTCAGGTCGCCCAGTTTTTCAACGATGGTAGAAGACTCGGTATAATTATTATCGTCATAGTCATACTCATACGTCACATACAAGACCTTCAACGTAGAATCATTAATGGTGGTCACGCCGGTAGAGTCTACCCACACGATGACGGTATCCGGAGGAGGATTTTGGAAAAAGTCGGTATAAATCGACCAGCTGTCTCCTGCCTGGGCGGAAAAATCATACAGGATTTGAAAAGTATCGATATCCGGGTTGTAGAAAAAGACCGTATCCTGCTGCTGATAAGTATACAGCTTTTTGCAAAAATTCGTATTACAGGCGCAATAATCAATATTGATCCGTTTACAAGCTTTTCCCTTTATCATCACGATAGAGTCGCAATCTATGCTATGGAAATCGATATCCGGAGAGATGTAGGTGACATCATAATGCCAAGTGGCGCCGAGGGGCGCGAACTCTACCTGGGCATTCATCCCGGCAGGTAATAAAAAAAGGAGTGCGAATAAATAGTA
>JAOXNT010099867.1:0-15572 GCA_028565815.1 Cletocamptus dominicanus | reverse complement strand
CGACGCCGCATAGAGGGGAGTTAAGGGGCAAAAACGATTTTGAAAAAATCGTTTTTGCCCCTTAAAATCCCTTTGAGCAAATGCAAAGAAACTTATTTGACAGTGTAATTAGGATGCGGTCTATTTAGTTCACCTGTTTTGTTTGGTTACTAAACAGTTTACTTCCGTTTGTCCATTTTTATTAATTTTTTAAGTCGAAGTTGTTTTGTACCTGTGGAAAAAGTAGAAAATCAATTGCCAAAAGCTGAAAAAAAGCGTTCTTTGCTCAACCGACTTTTGAGGTTGACAGGGTTCGTATTGCTATTGATCGTCCTGCTTTCTTTCATGCTTTCCTTTATTATTCAAATCGAATGGGTGCAAAATCGATTGGTACACGCGGCTACCGAGCATTTTTCTGAAAAATTACAAACCGAAGTATCTATTGACCGAATTCGGCTGGATTTTTTTGACCAGTTTGTTTTGGAAGACTTCTTTGCAGCGGATTTTCATGGTGATACTCTCCTTTATAGCCAAGAGTTAAATATCAACCTGAATACCCGATTACTGACCTTATTGCAAAAAAAAGTAGCTGTTTCTGATCTTACCCTGTCCAATGCTCGCCTTTATATGCGCCGATATCCGAATGAACATAAGGATGACTTTACGCAATTAGTGGACAAATTGGGGGGCAATGCACCCGAAGAGCCTGCATCAAAATCCCAAAAACCCTGGTTTTTGGAAGTTAAAGATGTTTATTTGTGTGATGTTGAATTTATAAAAGATGATAGCGTAGGCGGAGAACAGTTAAAAGTGTATTTGCAAAATGGAGCTTTCCTGCTGGATACGCTGGATATAGCCGAAAAAAAGGTCGTTGTTAACTATGCAGGTTTGTATTTGCCCGAAGTGAGCCTTGTTAACTTCCCTGGCAAGCCGTTCTCTGTGGAGCCTGCGGATTCCAGCGAAGTGATACCCCCTCCTGCCGGACTTGAAGCCCCGGAAGCAGACAGCATCCCGCCCAAAAAATGGTCTTTCCAGATTGGCTCTTTTAATTTGGAAGACGGCATCTTCGTCCATCATAATTATCGGAGTGCTCCTGTCCGAACCCTGCCGGATGACCAAATAGACTATAACCACCTCTCTGTTTCGGATATTCAGTTACAATTAAGCGATTTTTCCATCAGGGGTTGGACTTTTTCGGGTGCGGCAGACCTCTTTTCATTGCGAGAAAGTTCCGGTTTTGTACTGGATAATTTATCAGCGTCCAGCCTATTAGTGAGTCCACAGGCGGTGGAATTGCTGGGGCTGTCGCTGGTGACACCTCACAGTAGTCTGAGTGATACGCTGAGAATGAAGTTCAGGAGTTTTTCGGATTTTAAAGACTTTCCGAACAAGGTTCGCCTGAATGGCCAATTTGACCGTGCCTACGTCGGTATTCAGGATATCATGGCTTTTGCTCCCGCTTTAAGAAACAATACTTTTTTCTCCAAAAACAAAAACGAAACGGTATATATTGACGGCATTTTAAAAGGAAAAATAAATAATCTGGATGGTCGGGATTTGGATCTTTGGCTGGGGCGGAGTTTTCGTCTGCTGGGGAATTTTTATTCTCGCAATCTTACCGACAGTGACGAAACACTGCTCAACCTGAAATTGAAACGACTTAGTACCGACATCACTACTTTGCGCCAGTTAGTGCCGGGCTTTAATCCTCCGGCAAATTTTGACAAATTGGGGCAACTGGTTTTTTCTGGTAACTTTTTTGGTTTTTTCAACGACTTTGTGGCAGATGGTTTTTTGGAAACCGACTTGGGAAATGCTGCAATGGATATGCAGCTCAACGGGAAAGAGGGACGAGCACAGGCAGAATATCATGGACAACTGGAATTGCGGAATTTTGACTTGGCTGGTTGGACTGGCAATACCGACTTCGGACAAATCACCTTGAGTTCGAGGGTTTATGACGGAGTCGGGCTAACCTCCCAAACAGCGGCAGCCAAGCTCGAAGCAAGTATTGACGCATTTGATTTTAAGGGATACCAGTACAAAAATCTCGTTTTTAACGGAACGCTGAACCAAAATTTACTGGAGGGAGCTTTGGGTATCGAAGACCCCAATATTGACTTTAATTTTGATGGAACCATCAATTTTGAAACCGAAACACCCCGCTTTGACTTTGAGGCAGCTATTAATAAAATTGATTTCCAACAACTCAACCTTCATCAGGATGACCTGGTGCTTTCAGGAGGAGTGGACTTGAAGTTGAGAGCTAAACAATGGAGTGATTTACGAGGGTTTGCGACTGTTAATAACCTGAAACTGGTAAAAAACAAAACGGAAGTTTACCAACTGGATTCTCTCCAATTCATAGCCGCCAATAGCAATCCAAACAGGGAAAGAAGCTGGCGAATTAATTCGGAAGTATTCGATGCCCAAATCAAGGGCAAATTTGAGGCTGCTCAAATCATACAGTCGGTGCTGAAGTACGTGGAAAATAATTTTCCGGCTTATGCCAAACGATTTAATATTCAAAGCAAAATTGATTCTTTATTGCCGGAGCAACGCTTTGCCTGTACCCTGGAGATTAAAGACACAAAAAACCTTACCCGATTATTAACACCCAAGCTGGACACCCTTAAAAACATTCAGTTGTCCGGTTATTTTGATGCTCAACAGGATAGCCTGAATGTGAAATTGGTAGCTCCCGAGGTCGGATTTGACAATGTGCTTGCGCAAGATGCGCTGGTTGTTGTCAATGGTGGTTTTCAAAATAGCAAACTCGATGTGACTGTTCATAAAACCAGAGTCGGGAAATGGGAATTCACTTATACCGAACTTTTTGCCAAATTGAGCAATAATAATCTCGACTTTCGGCTTACTACTCGTGATACCGCAGCCACTATCAACCAGTTTAACCTGGATGGAACCATGAAACTGGTGCAGGATCAGTTTAATATTTCTTTGTCTCCTACCAGGCTGGTTTTGCTCAATACGCCCTGGCAAATGGAGGAAGATAATTTTATTCAGATTGGTAAAAACTTCTTGCGTACCCAAAATTTCCGACTTTTTAATGATGACCAGCAAATATCGCTTACCAGCCAACTGGATAAAGGACTAACATTGGAGGTAGAAGGGTTTGATATGGGCTATATTGATTCTCTTTGGGATTATAGCAATCTTGACTTTGCCGGTCGTTATACGCTCGGTCTGGAGGTGGAAGACATTTTTGAACGAAAAAGCATCACCCTTGACTTGGTAGCGGATACTTTTTTTATCAATCAGGATAATTACGGTACACTCAGCCTGCATGCCTCCACCCCGGACTTGCAAAGCCCCCTCCAAATTGAGCTGGGCACTCAAAACCAAAGCCAGTTTATGCAACTGACGGGGTACTATAACCTGCCTGGTATGACCGGCGACAGCTCCCAAATGAACACCCTGCCCGGGTATTTGGCGACCAAAGTCGAAATCAAAGAATACCCTCTTCATCTGGCAGAGTATTGGGTGGTCAACGGAGTAACCAATACGGTCGGAAAAATTGATGCTCAAATTGCGCTATCCGGCTTTTTGTCTGACCCCGATCTGAATGGTGAAATCAGAGTATATGAAGGCGCAACCACTATTGATTATATCAATACTCGATACTATGTGAAAGACGAAACGATAAAGATGAATAACCAGTTTATGCTGGATGCTTCTAACGGTAAAATTTTTGACGAAGACGGTAATTCTGCAACGCTTTACGGTGGGATTACCCACGATTTTTTTAAAAATTTGGCATTGGACTGCCGCGTGGTTTCTAGCAAATTCACAATACTGAATACCGAAAAAATCCATAACGAAGTGTTTTATGGAAAAGGAGTAGGAAATGGAGAAATTTACTTCTCGGGAGATTTTAATCGAACCAATATTGATATCAAAGCCACTACTGAGCAAAATACCGACATCAGCATTCCTGTTTATTCCAGCAGCGAAGTAGCAGAAGCCAGTTTTATAAGATTTGAACCACCAAAAAACGAAGAGGAAGAACCGCAAGAAGATACCGAAGAAAACGAATTGCGAGGAGTACAACTCCACATGGAACTGGAACTGACTAATGATGCCAAAGTAGCACTGATTTTTGATGAAACTACCGGTGAAATCATGCAGGGAACCGGTTACGGAAATGTCAAGATGGATTTGTCCCGTACCGGCGATGTCACGATGTTTGGTGGTTATGAGATAGAATCAGGCAATTATCTGTTTAATTTTATGAATTTGGTGGCCAAGCCTTTTACTATCGAATCCGGTGGTATCATCAACTGGTCGGGTGACCCCTATAATGCCCTGATAAATATACGGGCTCAATACGCCGGATTAAGCACTTCGCCCTATAATTTTATTATTGAATACCTCAACGAAGACGAAATCCGGACCGAAGCCAGCCAGCCCACTGCGGTTAATCTCACCATGATTTTAAACGGGCAATTGCTTAAGCCCGACGTTAATTTTCAACTCCGTTTCCCTAACCTGAACGGAGAGTTAAAAAATTATACTGACAATAAAATTCGTTCTATCGAACATGACCAAAATGCGCTAAATACTCAGGTGTTGGGCTTGATTGTTTTTGGAAATTTCCTGCCCTCCAATCAGGGTACTTTGCTTGCAGGGCGTGAATCTCAACTGGCGATTAATACCTTGACTGAACTCCTTTCTACCCAACTGTCCATGTATTTGACCGAAATACTGGCGCAGGGGCTTTCGGATATCAGCTTTCTGGATTTGGAAGGCTTTAACGTTGATTATAGCCAATACGACGGAACGGGTATCGAAAACCCCGAGGATCTGGTCAGGGGGCATGAGGTGTCTATCAATCCACGATTCAGGTTCAGAGAACGCTGGGTTTTGAATATTGCCGGAAAAGCCAATATGGGAGGAACCTACGCCGTCAATAATAATGCAGATGCCCTGGTTACAGGGGATTTTATCCTTGAGTACGAACTAACCAAAGATCGCCAACTGAAAATCAGGGGATATTACAAAAATGAGCCGGACATTTTTGGCGGACGCAGGAATAATGCGGGGGTCGGGCTTTCGTTCCGTAAAGAATTTAATGACTTTAGTGAGTTGTTTTCTTTTATTAAAAAAAGAAGGGAGAAAAGTAAGTAGGAAAATAGAGAACTAACCCAAAAACTAACCACTTGGAGAGTTGTGTTGCCTGGAGCAGCCGATGTTGCCTGGTTTCCTGAACAGCGACTACTATCCGGTTGTTCTGGCTTGGTTGATTGCTGACGTTTCACGAAGGAAATTGATACCAAAATGGGAAAAATACGATGGATTTTAACAAGTTCAATTCTGCTAAATGTGGTACTGATATTTGGCTTGCTTTGGTTAGTACAAAGACTGGGCGGGGTCAACTTCTTTCTGCATCGCCTCCAGACCGGAGGCATTGCCGGTATTTATGAAAATCGCAAACAACTTTTGGAAAACCTCCCGATAGACAATACCAGTATCATTTTTTTAGGAGACAGCATTACCGAACACGGCCAATGGGGAGAACTCACGGGCTATCAGGAAGTAAAGAATAGAGGCATTGCCGGAGAAACGACTTATAACCTGCTGCAAAGGCTTGCTGCTATTACCGAAGCCCAACCCAAAGCTGTTTTTTTGATGATTGGGGTGAATGATTTTCTCTTTGTAGGTCAGGAAGAAATTGTAAAAAATTATAAAACAATTTTACACCAAATAGCAACACAAACACCTCACACCAAAGTTTTTCTCCAAAGTGTGTTACCCGTAAACCCTGAAGTCAAGGGCATGGTTTTCTCTAATGAGGCTATTCGTAGCCTGAATTCGGAAATTCAAAAACTGGCTATTGAACAAGGTTATTCATTTATCAATCTGCATGATTTACTGACCGATGATACTGGTAAACTGGATGCCCAATACACTGCCGACGGGATTCATCTGAACGGAAAAGCCTATTTGATTTGGAAAAAAGAGGTAATGCCGATTATTCATCAACTGGTGGAAGAAAAAAGCAATATCAATACTAAATAACTTCAAGTATATGAATCATTTTTATACCAAAATAATACTTATTCTGATTAGCATTTCGATAGTTACTTTATTATCTGCCCAGCGTTTTTCTATTCAGGGGAAAGTCACTACTAATGCTACCGAAGCATTGGAAGGGGTAAGTATTATGCTCGAAAACACCAGTATAGGCACTACCAGTGATGAAAATGGTAATTATAAACTGGAGCATATCCCCGAAGGCAGGTATCAAATCATCGTTTCGTATGTAGGAGCTACTCCCCAAACCAGGAAAGTGGAACTGAATAAAAATCGAGTTTTGGATTTTAATTTAGACATGGAAGCACAAAACCTGGAGGCGGTCGTAGTGCAAAACAAGTCTCAACAAACCACTGGTATCACCCGTCTGCGAGCTGTGGAGGATTTTGGAATTTATGCTTCCAAAAAAAATGAAGTCGTGATACTGGAAGATATTACGGCTAATTTGGCAACGAATGTCAGCCGACAAATTTATGCTAAAGTGACTGGTTTGAATATTTGGGAAAGTGACGGAGCTGGTGTGCAATTGGGCATTGGCGGGCGCGGGTTGAGTCCTAATCGAAACTCCAATTTTAATACTCGCCAAAATGGTTATGACATCAGTGCGGATGCGCTGGGTTATCCCGAAAGTTACTACGCACCCCCCACCGAAGCGATTGAAAAAATAGAAATCATTCGCGGTGCCGCCTCTTTGCAATTTGGAACGCAGTTTGGTGGAATGTTGAATTTTAAATTCAAGGAGGGGCCAAAAGATAAAAAAATGCAAGTAGTGAGTCGGCAGACTGCTGGTTCGTTTGGGCTGTTTAGTTCTTTTAATAGTGTGGGTGGTACGGTTGGCAAGGTCAATTACTACGGATTTTATCAGTATAAAAAGAGCAATGGCTGGCGACCCAATTCCGGTATTAATCAGCATACTGCCTATTTGTCCGCCAATTTTCAAGCTAGTAAAAAATTCAGGATTCGGCCAGAATATACCTTTACGACTTATCTGGCACAGCAGCCCGGCGGATTGACCGATGCCCAGTTTGAATTTGACCCCCGCCAGTCCAGTCGGGAGCGCAACTGGTTTCAGGTGAATTGGAATTTGCTGGCACTAACGCTGGACTACGAAATCTCCAGCCGTACCAAAATCAATAGTCGCACTTTCGGATTAATTGCCGGCAGAGATGCGCTGGGTAACTTATCGCCGATTAATTTGATTGACTTTGGAGAAAATCGGGACTTTTTGAGCGATGATTTTAATAACTGGGGGAACGAAACTCGCCTAATTCATAATTATACGGCTTTTCGCAATCCGGCTGTTTTTTTGACCGGCATTCGTTTTTATGACGGGTTTACCCACCGCCGACAAGGGGAAGGGGATAATAGCAGTAAGGCACATTTTGATTATAATAACCCGGATAACCTCGAAGGCTCGGACTTTGATTTGCCCAGTCGAAACGTAGCGGTATTTGCCGAAAATATTTTTAATATTACTGAAAAATGGAGTATTACCCCCGGCATTCGTTTTGAATATATCCATACCGAAACAGATGGTTACTATAAAATACGTACCGAAGACCTGGCGGGAAATTTACTCACCGACGAAAAGGTTTTTGAACAAAAATCCAACCGGCGCAACTTTCTGCTTTTTGGTTTGGGAAGCAGCTACAAACCCAATGAAAATATAGAACTGTACGCTAACTTTTCTCAAAATTTCCGAGCCATCAATTTTAATGATATTCGGGTCAATGTGGGCGCATTGGTCGTTGACCCGGAATTGGAAGACGAAAAAGGATATACAGCAGACCTGGGATTACGTGGCAATATAAAAGGGGTTCTGAATTACGATTTCACCCTTTTTTACCTGGCTTATAAACAACGAATTGGCAATGTTCTCAGAAAAGAACCCAACCCCAACTTCAATGGACTGGTGGACCGTATCATCCGTTTCCGAACCAACGTAGCCGATGCCGATATTCTGGGGCTGGAATCATTGGTCGAACTGGATTTTTTGAGATTATCCAAAATCAATAATCCCAACCTTCATCTGACTGCCTTTGGAAACTTTGCATTGCTCAACGCTACCTACTCCAATTCGCTGGAGAGCGGTATTGAGGGTAATGAGGTGGAACTGGTGCCGCCGTTTAACTTGAAAGCCGGGCTGAATGTTGGTTGGCAAGACTTTTTTACCACCTTTCAGTATGCACTGGTCGGGGAGCATTTTTCGGATGCCAGTAATGCTATTCGGACTCCTTCGGCTATCGAGGGGGTGATTCCTACCTATCATGTGCTAGATTTTTCGATGCGATACCAATACGAGTTTTTACAACTCGAAACGGGTATCAATAACCTGACCGATAATTTTTATTTCACTCGCCGTGCTACGGGCTATCCGGGTCCGGGTATCATTCCCTCTGACGGACGCAGTTTTTATGTGACGCTGCAGGTGACGTTGTAGAGTTACTCATATTAGGGATGAGGAAATAAATAAGCTACCCAACGTTTTCGTAGGGAATTTGAATTTAGACGAGCGTATCTTTTTGAAGAATAACGAGTTATTTGAAAAAAGATAGGCGAAGTATAGGTTCAAATTCGTAGAAAACGGGTAGATCATTTTTTGCGAACTCCCTTAGTCAAAATTGGCAGGTCTGTCTTTGGAGGTCTTGTAGTGTACTGGAATGTTGAGTATGCGACATTCATGGCATTAATAGCGAGGACGATAGTACGGGAATTGTAATTATTTATAAAATGGGTTAATTTGGTTGGTGAAAATTATTCTCATCTCTCCAGTATCCGAGAATCTGTTCATGCAAATACTTCATCAAGTTAAAATAATTGGTCTATTATTATTGCTATTTGCGAGTCAGGCAAATCTTGCTGCCCAACCTCGTCCGGTGTGTGGAGTGTCCGATAGCGTATTCATTCAATTTTTAAAAAATTTTCAAAAAAATAAACCTGCTAATGCTACACCTCGTGGTGTGTTGGTGATTCCGGTAGTCGTTCACCTGGTTTATCAACAGGAAGAATGGAATTTTTCAGACGAAGAAATAGCCCTCCAGATGCAGGTGTTAAATGAAGATTTTAACGCTCAAAAAATAAATACTACGCTGCTGCCCGAACAATTTGTATCCGTCATTGGCAATCCGCAGTTGCAGTTTTGTTTGGCAACTACCGACCCTGATGGAAATCAGACCTCCGGGATTACCCGAAAAGCTGCACCTGCTGACCAATTGTTCGGACGAAGTGAAGAGTGGCTCTATTTTTCCGATTCAGGCGGGCAGGATGCCTGGGATACCAACTACTACCTGAATATCTGGGTGACTCAACTGGAAAATTTTGCCGGCAATGGAACCGCTCCCCAAACCGTTCCTTTGTATGCCGATGGGGTTATTGTAGATGTTCGTTTTTTTGGTGCAGGTGGTCATACCTTGACACACGAGGTAGGGCATTATTTTGGATTATTGCACCCTTGGGGGAATGAGTTAAATTGTGATGAAAACGATGATGATGGCATCGCTGATACCCCCTTGCAAGCCGAGCGATACTTCAATTGTCCGGTTCCCAATTCTGCTACTTGCGGCAGTACTGATATTACTGCCAACTTTATGAACTATGGAGATGATGAATGTCTTACGATGTTTACCAAAGGACAGGCACAACGCATGCGAACAATATTGATGACTTTCCGGCAGCGTTTGTTGCATACCAATACTTTTTGTGCTTTTGAGGAACTGCCCGACCTGGCGGGGCAAGATGTTTTGATTTATCCCAACCCTTCGACCGGAAACTTTTGGGTGCAACTCCAGGGAATGGGCGATGCTTCAATACCTTACCGAATAGTTGATGTTTTGGGGAAAGAGTTGCAAAGAGGTTATTTGCTTCCATTGGTAGCCAACTATTGGAAACTGGACAAAAAAGGTATATTTTTCCTGATAACAGGGGAGGGGGAGGAGATGATTACTAAAAAAATAGTGGTGGAATAATTTAATTTTTAACAGATGAAAAAAACACTAATTTTACTTGCCGTTATCGCGATGGGTGTCTTTGCATTGGCGTTGATAAAACCCGACGCTCCGCCGCCTGCGCCCGTTGAACCTTACCTCAACGGGGTTTTTCCTGCAACAGCACCAGGGGGAACTTGGGGGCTGGAGCCACTGTGGGATGATTTGTCCATCCCCTCTCCGGTTAAAATAGTAGCATTTCCAGGCACGGATGATTTATTGGTACTTTCCAAAACGGGACAGTTGTGGCGTATTTCTTTGGAGAATAAAACGCAAGAACAAGTACTTGATTTAAGCGATCAGACTTTTTGGCTTGGAGAATGTGGGGCAGTAGGATTGGCGCTGCACCCCAATTTTGGAGAGGAGCATGCACCCGACCAACAGCTGGCATTTATATTTTATCGCAGTCAGCCCAATCCGGCGCAGTGGTCTGACAGTGGCTATAATCGCTTGTCCAAATTCAGGTGGGATGCGCAGAAAGGCAAGTTTGATAAATCATCTGAAGAAATTTTGATACAACAATTTGACCGATACACTTGGCACAATGGAGGTGGTATGTTTTTTGGAAAGGACGGATTTCTTTATCTTGGGTTAGGGGACGAAGGACACCCCGATTTTATTCCTCAATCTACTCAACGGTTGAATGGCGGTTTTTTTAGCGGCGTTTTGAGAATAGATGTTGATAATGACCCCGATCGGAGCCACCCCATCCGCCGACAACCAAAGCCCAATGGTGCTGTTCCGACTGGATGGTGGAATACTTTTTCACAAGGATATTCCATCCCCAATGATAACCCCTGGCAAAGCCCGGATAGTAGCACTTTGGAAGAATTTTATGCTATCGGGGTACGTAGCCCGTTTAGCATGACTTATGACCAGGAAGCTAATCAAATTTGGCTGGCAGATGTTGGTAGTGACAAACGCGAGGAAATTAACCTGGTTAAAAAAGGCACTAACTTGCAATGGCCATACATGGAAGGAACTTTTAGTTTGGAAAAAAACAATCCTCGTCCAGCAGTCATACAAGGCATCGAAGCTCCTCCTTTGATAGAATACGACCGAAGCATTGGCTCCTGTGCGGTAGGCGGTGGGGTCTATCGAGGCACCCAATTTCCCTCCTTGAACGGAAAATTTGTGTTTGGAGATTTTGTTAACCATCGTTTACTGGCATTGAGTCATTCGGCTAGCAGCCCTGATTTGGAGATAGAGGTGTTGATATGGGATACTTTTGGGCAGCCGGTAGATATGCCCGAGCGTGGAGGAACTGCTACTGTTGTGCCCTTGGATAATGGAGAAATATTGATAGGAATTTTGGATCTTAATTTTGATAAGCCGGGGCGTATTTTCCGTCTGGTGCAGTATCAGGAAGTACCGGAGCCACCGGGGCGTTTGTCAGAATTGGAGGCTTTTACTGATTTGAAGTCACTTACTCCTGCCCCCGGATTAATCCCTTATCGTGTCAATGCTCCCCTTTGGTCGGATCGTGCAGTGAAAAAACGATGGGTTGCCTTGCCCAACGACGGGCAGTTTAATCGTCCGGAAGAGCAAGTGCAATTTGACCGTTTGGATAACTGGAAATTTCCGGAAGGAACCGTATTTGTCAAGCATTTTGAATTGCCCCGAGAAACGGATACGGTACGACTCGAAACTCGATTTTTTATTGTTGGGAAAGATAGAGCAGGGTATGGTCTGACCTATAAATGGAATGAAGAAGGCACCGAAGCCTATTTGCAAGGAGGAGGAAGTTCGCGTGACATTGTAGTTGGTGAGCGGTTCGTGGATGGAGGGGTACAAACATGGGACTATCCCTCGCGACAACAGTGTTTGAGCTGTCATACTGCCAATGCCGGATACGTGTTGGGGGTGAAAACAACTCAACTCAATGGCACACTTTTTTATCCGTCACTGGGGCGCACGGCCAATCAACTGGATTACTGGAATGAGCTAAATATTTTTAGCAAAACCATCCAACCAGCAGGCAATTACAATAAAACGTATCATTTGGAAGACAAATCTGCTCCTTTGGAACACCGGATTCGCTCTTATTTTGATGCTAATTGTTCCCCCTGCCATCGTCCGGGAGGCGTGCCGACGGTGTATATGGATATGCGTTATGATACGCCGCTTTCGCTGCAAGGGCTAGTCAATGCTTCGACTCAAAGCCTCTCTTCTGACCCTGATCGGCTGATTGTACAACCCGGATCCCATGCAGACTCCGAATTATGGGTGCGGGATGCCAGTTGGAATGATAATCGTATGCCTCCATTGGCCAGCCATCTGGTGGATGAAACTTATGTCCATCTGCTTGCCGAGTGGATTGATGGATTGCCGGAAGATGCAGGGAAGGTAACAGCGTTAAAACTATATCCTAACCCAGGTAGCGGTTGGTTTAATATTCGCCTGAATGATGATTGGGAGTTGCCAGCGATAGTTCGTGTGTTTGATATGGCAGGGCGATTAGTATTGGAACAATCATTTGAGGTTAATTTTTTTCAGGTTGACCTGAGTGAGCAAGCACCGGGGTCTTATCTCTTGCAGGTACAAACAGATAGTGAGGAGGATACGCAGGTGTTGGTGTTGCAGTAGAAATTATGGGATGTCAAATACGTCTGTGACAAGAGAACTTTCATCTCCTCCTTAGTGGTTAGTCCAGCTAATATTGTCGGGTAATTTGGCGATTTTTGAATTTGCACTTCGTTAAAAATACTCGCCGATGCTTTGCATCGTCTGTGTTTTTTGCCTCGTTTAAATCCAAAACTTGTGCAAATTCCATCCGACACTATCAACTTGACTAACCACTTAGGGGTTGTGCAAGAGGAGGGATATCCTTAATCCCCTTGAGTTTCAAAGAAAGCCTGCTGACCCGGTTGTGCGGAAATTAGAACGCTGGTTACTTTAGTGCTAAGCTCATTTCTTCCTGCCCATTATCTGAGCGCAAATAAGCTAAAATCTTGTCTTTGGTGATTTTTATGATACCGTAATTTTCATTATACACGAGTGGACCTTTGCGATGACGATTGGCTTCCTCGCGGCGGTTACTCCAGCCATGGGTCAGGCTGCTGGAAGTAAGGTCATAGAGGATTTTGCCTTTCCAGTTTAGTTGAGAAAATTCGCCAACATGCCGGTCGCCACTTATAAAAATGGGATGCTGGATGTCATTTTCTACCAACAAATCAAACAATCGCTCGCGCTCACGAGGGAAATTAGCCCATTTTTCAAAACGGTGTTCTTCCGGGATTACCTGAATACTGCTGGCAATAATGTGAATGTCGGCATCAGAGTCAGCAAGTGTGTTGGCTAGCCATTGCCACTGTGCGTCGCCCAGAACGGTGCCACCCATATTCGGGGCATTTTCACCATCTTTTTTGACCAGGGGGTCACGGAAAAATCGGGTATCCAGCAAAATTATTTTGATGGATAGTCCTTCGTATTCTACATCGTAGTCGGTATAGACGCCGGGGCGGTTGCGCCGTACATCATCCGCCGGTACATCCAGAAAGTCAAGTAGTTCTTGCTGGCTTTCAGCGCGTTTGGGGTATTCTTTTCCTCCATCATTGACGCCGTAGTCGTGGTCATCCCAGATACCGAGGATGGTAGCTTGCTGGCGGAGTTGTTGATATTGCGGATTGGATTTTTGTTGGTTATATTTTTGGCGCATGACACTCATGTCTTCCGTATCCCCATAAATATTATCGCCCAGCCAAATCCAGTAATCCGGTCGTTCGGACAGTACTTCGTCCCACAGTTTCTGATTTTTGTCCTGATTGGAGCAAGAGCCAAAAGCAATCGTCAAGGCTTCGGCAGGAGCCGTTGCTGGAGGCAGAATAGTAGCGGGTTTATTTCTTTGAGAACAACTGAAAAATAAACCGGCCAGAACAGTAAGGAACAAGAATAGTCTCATTCATTAAATTTTTATGGTAAAAATAAAAGATAATTGAGTATTTGGTGGGAAAACAGAGGTTACTTTTGGGTTAAGTGGGTAAAGAACGAAACACCAGCAGAATGTATTATTGCTCTTTCCAGACAGTGCTACCAAAACGGTCAATATATGCCCAGCTACGATCAATGGACACCCAGGCCAAGCCATTTTTAAAAGGTAAAACCGACTCAAACCGGGCCGGTATGGCAAATTTGCCATCGGTGTCAATGAATCCCCACCGTCCGTCCATCATTACCTGAGCGAGTCCATCCGAAAAAACGCCGGCATCTTCAAATTTGGGTAAGATAGCCAGACGACCCTGGCGGTCTATATAACCGAATTGTTCATTGATTTCTACCAATGCTAATCCTTCTCCAAAATCTCCGGCAAAATCATAAATGGGATTCACCACAATGACTCCTTCTTCGTTGATAAAGCCGTATTTTTCGTTTTGACAAATCATTGCCATTCCTTCAAAAAAATCGCCTTCTGAAAATCCCTCAATAATTTCAAATTGTGGTGCGTGCAGTATTTCCCCTTTTCGGTTGATCAGACCCCAGTTGCCATTGTCTTGTATGACTGCGATATTCCCCTGAAAAGAGGTGGCTTGCGAAAACTGCGGTTCAATCACCAAGTCACCATTTTTATCAATAAAGCCAAACGCTTCGTCTATACTTACAGCGGCAAAATCAGACCGAAATTCTTGTGCGGTATCAAAGCGGGGAGTAATAATAAAATGTCCCTTTTTATCAATATACCCCACTTTTCCATTCGTGCCGGCAGGAGCTATTCCATCATAAAAATCCCCTGCTTCATCGAACTGAATATCAATAGACAGGCTGCCTCTGCGGTCAATATACCCCCAGCGTTTGACGAGTTGCACTTTGGCTAGTCCATCTTCAAAATAGCCAACATAGTTGAATAAATGCTTCATCAGTAATCGCCCCATACTATCAAGCGGAACCAGTTTGTCGTTGAACCGGACGCGAGAGAAACCGTTGTAAAAAGCTTCTGCATCATAATACTGTGGTTCAATGACGATTTCGCCCTGTTGGTTGATGAATCCATACTTTCCGTTTTCCCGAATTTTAAATAGCGGGTTCTTCATAGTTGTCCTAATATCGGTGGTCAGGGTGGTTGTTAAAAATGCGAAGTTCTAAGTAACACAAGTTGAATGGTCATTTTTACCATACGAATTTGCCCTGCATCTGTTCCTGAACTTCAAAGGTAGTTAAATCCTGAATAAATGCTGAAAGATAGCAAAAAATCAGGAGAGTTCGTTCAGTTCATTTTGCAGGTTGCTTTTAGCCTGCTGTTCATATTTTTGAATAAAAAAATCAGTTTTAAAAATGGCAGGCAGATCCAAAAAATATTGTAGTACCTTCTTCCGACCTTTTCGATACATAAAGTTAGGGAAAATACCATATTCCTTGCGTATCTGGCGGGTGTATTGTTGATATAAACTGATAATTCAGTAATTCTCAATTTAGCTTTTAAAGGGCATCGAGCCCTTTAAAAGCTTAAAAAGGGGGACTTAGGGGGAACAAGCGATTGATTTTTGGAACAAAATCAATCGCTTGTTCCCCCTAAAATCCCTCTTTACGAGTTGGTTGGCTCGATGCCAACCAACTCGTCCTGCA
>JAOXNT010099866.1:0-42932 GCA_028565815.1 Cletocamptus dominicanus | reverse complement strand
CTAAAAGAGAGTCGCAATGGGCGGATCAATCAGATGTATGTAGGAGATCTGCCGATCGGGCTGTATCAACTTGTAGCGCACACCAAGGAAGGGGAGAGCTATCAGGCATCCTTTATACTACAGCGGTAGAGTGGGGCGTAACTCTAGGGTAGGGGCGCTATCTCGCACTGCGTAGACTGCGTCGAGCCAAAGAAGCGATCGCGAGGAGTCCCGTTCCTTTTACTTGGGTATGAGACGGGCATAGGTCAATGTACGTCCTACAATGTGATTATTCTACTATGCACATCTGGTTCTTAGTAATTGATTGATAGCAGCTGGTGCACCACTTCTATAGTTTTACGTTCCGCAGTGCCGGATTAGCATTTTTCTTTCGTGCAGATTCTGTCAATAGAATTTTGCGCAATCGCAAATTCTCCGGGGTGACCTCCAGATATTCATCTTCATTAATGTACTCCATCAACTCCTCGAGGGACATCAAGCGAGGAGGAGCCAATCTCATCTTATCATCTGCACCTGAGGATCGCATATTAGTAAGCTTTTTGGCCTTAGTTACATTCACCACTAGGTCATTATCACGAATATGTTCACCAACCACTTGACCTTCATATACTTCATCTTGAGGGGCAACGAAGAAGGTGCCTCGATCTTGTAACTTGTCTAGTGCATACGCAAGTACTGTGCCTGATTCATGCACCACCAAAGCTCCTTTTGTACGGGACGGGATATCTCCTTTCCAAGCTTGGTATTCGATATATCGGTGAGCCATGACCGCCTCTCCGGCAGATAAGTTGAGGACTTGTGTACGCAAGCCCATGATTCCTCTGGATGGAATATGAAATTCCAAATGCATCATATCACCCCTGGGCTCCATGACTTTCATTTCGCCTTTGCGTTGATTGACGATTTCAATGATTTTTCCGCTTTTTGCCTCAGGTACATCAATGATGAGGAGTTCAACCGGTTCGTGTTTTGTGCCATCGATCTCTTTGATGATTACTTGAGGATTACCCACTTGTAATTCATACCCTTCTCTGCGCATAGTTTCAATCAAGACGGACAGGTGCATGACACCACGGCCGTAGACTAATATTCGATCCGGAGAGTCCGTATCCTCCAGCCGTAGTGCCAAATTTCGCTCTGTTTCCTTTTCCAGCCGTTCTCGGATTTGGCGTGAGGTAACAAATTTCCCTTCTTTTCCAAAGAAAGGGGAATCGTTAATGGTAAATAGCATATTCATAGTGGGCTCATCAATGGCAATCGAAGGCAGTGCTTCAGGTTGTTCTAAGTCGGCTATTGTATCCCCAATATCAAAATCATCGATGCCTGTAATCGCACAGAGTTCTCCCGCCGGCACTTCATCTACCTTTTTTCGGCTTAAGCCTTCGAAGACAAATAACTCCTTAATGCCAACTTGTGTGACCGAGCCATCACGTTTGACAAGAGAGACACGCGTTCCATTTTTCAAAATACCACGTTTTACACGGCCAATGGCAATTCGTCCCACATAATTTGAGTAATCAATGGTTGTAATCTGCAGTTGCAAACTACCTTGCGTACTTGTATCCGGAGCAGGAACGTGCTCGATTACTTGATCAAGCAGTGGAAAAATACGATCTGATGGTGTGGTCCAATCGTCGCTCATCCAGCCATTTTTGGCTGAGCCATAAAGTGTGGGAAAGTCCAATTGTTCTTCCGTAGCATCTAAGGCAAACATGAGGTCAAAAACCTCTTCATGCACCTCCTCCGGGCGACAATTGTCTTTATCCACCTTGTTGACCACTACCAAGGGTTTTTTTCCCATTTCAATGGCTTTGCCCAACACATATCGGGTTTGGGGCATGGGCCCTTCAAAGGCATCGACTAATAGAATCACTCCATCAGCCATATTAAGTACTCGTTCCACTTCACCGCCAAAATCGGCGTGACCGGGGGTGTCAATGATATTAATCTTGACCCCTTTGTAGGTGACGGATACATTTTTAGAAAAGATAGTAATGCCTCTTTCGCGTTCTTGCTCGTTATTATCTAGTATCAGATCTCCGGGATCAGCGTTTTGATCGAGTGTTTGTGTTTGCTGTAATATCTTGTCGACTAGGGTAGTTTTGCCATGGTCTACGTGAGCTATAATGGCGATATTTCGAATTTGTTCCATGAGTTTACGTCCTTCCATTAGGTAAATTAAGGCGCAAAGGTACACTTTATCCGATTGAGAAGCTTACTTTTTTCTATGTAGGAGATTTATTCGACTGCCTCAAATTCCCAATAGAGACGTACGGGTATAATTTGGTTTGTCAAACGGTGGAAATTGAGTCGCACTTCTACCTCCATGAAGTCACCTTCATACAGGGGACGAATATCCGATAAGCTGGGTATTAGATCGATGATCTGTCGATTATTTTCATTGCGCAAATCCAAGGTGTAAAAGACCTCATACGAGCTGGCACCCTCGCGGGTACTTTCAACCCACACTTCCACTGTGCGGAGGGCATCAAAATTTTGCGACGGTCGAAGAAGTTCTAATTGTGCTTTTCTGGGACGTATTGTGGTGAAGGAGGCAAGGGATCGAGAGGAGAAAAATTGAGTGCGGTTGGTTTCCATTTGCCGAAAGGTGAAAAAATGAGTTTCAAAGGAGTTAAGACCTGCCGGCACTTCCCATCTCACTTCATAGGGCATAATTTCAATCACATTCAGCTCCTCTTTCCCGCAAGAGACAAACAGTAAGCACAGAAAGGCAAGCAAGGAAAATGGGCTTGGGATGCTAAGACTATTGTGGGATTTAATATATTTGATAAGAGGCGACATAGTTTTGGTGCGATTATTGATTAAAAGTAATAAAATACGTCGGTCATGGGTGAGCAAAGAGTTTCTCTTTTATCGGACAAAAAACAAATGCAAAAGTTTGTTAAAAAACTTTTGAATGATGTTACGGCCTTAGAACACATGTTAGAGAACGATTGGTTTGAATCTGATATTGTTCGAATTGGGGCGGAGCAAGAACTTTGCCTAGTCGACTTGCATACGTATAAGCCCGCCCCCATAGCTATGCAGGCCATAGAAGAGATCAATCAGCCATGGTTGGAAACAGAGCTTGCCACATTCAATTTGGAGACCAATTTACAACCACAGGTGTTTACAGGACATTGTCTTCGAAAGTTGGCGGAAGAAGTACAACAAAATTTGAGACTGCTCAACGAGGGCTTAGGGGAGTTGGGTGCCGGTATTGTGTTGACCGGCATATTACCCACCTTGCGCAAGTTTAACTTGTCTATGGATTATCTCACGCCGAAAAAGCGCTATGCCGCATTGATGGAGGCGATCAATGCCCAGTTGCAACGCAGTGCGTATGAGTTGCGCTTATCAGGCATTGATGAAATACTAGTGAAGCATGATTCACCCATGCTGGAAGCGTGCAATACGAGTTTTCAGGTGCACCTTCAAGTGGCACCGGCAGATTTTGTGCGCTTATATAATATTTCTCAGGTATTGGTGGCTCCTATTTTGGCTACTGCGGCAAATTCACCTATCGTATTTGGTCGCCGCCTATGGCATGAATCTCGTATTGCCTTGTTTCAGCAAGCTTTAGATACGAGAACTTCGCATGAGCATTTACGAGAGCGCAGTCCTCGGGTCAACTTTGGTGGCGATTGGCTGCGCAATTCCATTTTAGAAATTTATAAAGAAGATATTTCTCGCTTCCGCGTATTACTAAGTGCAGATGTGGAAGAGGAAAGTTTGCAATTACTTAAGCAGGGTCAGGTGCCCAAATTGAGAGCTCTACAGGTGCACAATTCTACGGTCTATCGGTGGAATCGCCCTTGCTATGGCGTGAGTGATAATGGGAAGCCTCATTTACGGATTGAGAATCGGGTCTTACCGGCCGGACCAACTGTCATCGACCAAATTGCGAATGCTGCCTTGTGGTTGGGGGCGATGAAAGGCTTTGGGGCCCAGTATGATGATATTACGAAGTATATGACATTTGCGGAAGCAAGGGACAACTTTGTCAAATCGGCTAGATACGGTATGGATAATAGCTTTACCTGGCTCAATAATGAAAAAATATCAGCCAAAGAGCTCATTCTAAAGGAGATCATACCCCTTGCCAGAGAGGGTTTGCAAATGCAGAAGGTAGATGAAGGAGATATTGATCAATACCTGGGCATCATTGAAGAGCGTACCAAACGACATGCTACAGGCGCACGTTGGATGTTGCAATCCTTTACAAAATTGATTGAAGAAATCCCGCGCGATGAGGCGGCTTGTGTTCTTACTGCTACGATGATGAAGCATCAGCAAGACAGCTTGCCAGTGCATGAATGGGAATTGCCCACAGCAAAAGATCTCGCCGAATATCTGCCCAATAAGCTGAAAGTAGAAGAATTTATGGAAACAGATATTTTCTCTGTTCAAAGAGATGATATCATTGATCTCGTTACCGAGATGATGTTGTGGCGAAAGATGAGATATTTACCTGTGGAGAACCAAAAAGGGGAGCTTGTAGGGCTAGTTTCGTCTCGCTTGATTCTAAAATATTTTTTACAGAAGAGCAAGACAAAAACACGAAAAGTCAAAGTGGTGCAGGATATAATGATTTCTGAACCCATTACGATAGGGCCGGATGCCACCATTATGGAGGCAATGAAACTAATGCGCTCCCACAGCATTGGTTGCCTTCCTGTAGTCGTCGACAAAGAGCTTATAGGTATGATTACAGAAATGGACTTTTTACGCGTCAGCAGTCGCCTCATGGAGCGTCTCACATGAGTTGGGATTTTAGGAAGAAAAGGGCCACAAATACGCTTGTAATACGGTTTCCTGCCAAGTGGGTAGCGTCATCAGCCAGCTTCGTAGAGAAAATCCATGATTTCTATATGAATCAGCGTAAAATTTTTATTTTTGGACGCAGGTTTACATCACATACATTAAATAGATAACATATGCCATTTGATATTGAAATGATTCGGACGCACTATTCGACGATAAAAGAGCGAGTCGATGCGGCAAGAAAGGCGTTGGGAACTCCTTTAACCCTTTCGGAAAAAATATTATACTCTCATCTTCATAAAGAATCACCCTTACAAGCTTATGGGAGAGGAGACGATTATGTCTTTTTTGCACCGGATCGGGTAGCCATGCAAGATGCAACGGCACAGATGGCATTATTGCAGTTTATGATGGCGGGGAGAGATACCACGGCGGTACCTTCTACCGTGCATTGTGACCACTTAATCCAAGCAGAGGTTGGTGCTGATCAGGATTTAGCCACCGCAATAAGTCAAAATAAGGAGGTCTATGACTTTTTATCCTCTGTGTCAGATAAGTATGGTCTAGGCTTTTGGAAGCCGGGTGCAGGCATCATTCACCAGGTGGTATTAGAAAACTATGCTTTTCCGGGCGGCATGATGATTGGTACGGATTCCCACACGCCAAACGCAGGTGGATTAGGGATGCTGGCAATTGGTGTTGGTGGTGCCGATGCTGTTGATGTGATGGCAGGTATGCCTTGGGAGTTGAAAATGCCAAAGCTAATTGGCGTCAAACTCACGGGAAAAATGAGTGGCTGGACATCACCGAAGGATGTCATTTTGAAAGTGGCTGGAATTCTTACCGTTAAAGGTGGCACAGGGGCAATAGTAGAATACTTTGGGCCCGGAGCAGAATCGATGTCATGTACGGGAAAAGGGACGATTTGTAATATGGGGGCCGAAATTGGAGCGACCACCTCTACCTTTGGCTATGATGAGTCTATGAGCAGATTTTTACGAGCGACACAACGCGCGGAGGTAGCGGAGCTAGCGGATGGTGTCAGGGAATATTTAACAGGCGATCCGGAATGTTATGCAAATCCGGAAGACTACTTCGATCGAGTGATTGAAATTGATCTGTCTACTCTCGAACCACATATTAACGGCCCTTATACACCTGATTTGGCATGGCCTATTAGCAAATTTGCCGAAGCAGTCAAAGAAAATAACTACCCACAAAAGCTAGAAGTCGGACTGATTGGATCATGCACCAACTCCTCTTATGAAGATCTGACGCGAGCGGCCTCTGTCGCCAAACAAGCGGTCGATAAACAACTAAAAGTGAAATCTGAATTTACAGTGACGCCGGGCTCAGAGCAAATCCGATTTACCGTGGAGCGTGATGGCTTACTTGACGACTTTGAGAAAATGGGTGGCGTAGTGCTTGCCAATGCCTGTGGCCCATGTATCGGCCAATGGGCAAGACATACAGACGACCCGGATAAGAAAAACTCCATTATTACTTCCTTTAATCGGAATTTCTCAAAGAGGAATGATGGCAACCCCCAGACACACGCCTTTGTAGCAAGTCCTGAGATTGTCACAGCTATGGCTATAGGCGGTGAATTGACCTTTAATCCGTTGACAGATGAATTGACCAATGAGGCTGGGGAGTCTGTAAAACTGGAGCCGCCTTCAGGTATCGAGCTTCCGCCAAAAGGGTTTGATGTGGAGGATCCTGGCTATCAGGCTCCTGCGGCAGATGGCAGTAGCGTAGAGGTCAAAGTGGCTGAAAATTCAGATCGCCTCCAATTGCTTACTCCTTTTGAGCCCATCTCCCAAGAGGATGTAACCGGCATGAGGCTGTTTATCAAAGCGAAAGGCAAATGTACTACAGATCATATTTCCATGGCTGGACCTTGGTTGAAATACAGAGGACATCTAGATAATATTTCTAATAATTGCTATATAGGTGCGGTGAACTACTTTAATGAAGAAATGAACAAGGTAGCCAATTATGTGGATAACCCGGATCAGGCAGAATGGCTGACCACGCCCGATTCTGCTCGAAAATATAAAGCAGCGGGTATTGGTACCGTAGTATTTGGGGAGGAGAATCTCGGAGAAGGGTCTTCTCGCGAACATGCTGCTATGGAGCCGCGACATCTTGGTGTCCATGCTGTGATCGTAAAATCATTTGCGCGGATTCATGAGACAAATCTGAAAAAACAGGGAATGTTGGCGCTAACGTTTGTCAATCCAGATGATTATGATAAGGTGCGACAAGATGATTTGATTGATATTCTTGATTTTAATCAAATGGCGCCAAAGAAGAATCTTACTGTCCGCTTGCGACATCATGATGGTACGGAAGATATCTTTGAAGTGGCTCATACTTATAACAAAGCACAAATCGAATGGGTTCGTGCCGGCTCCGCTTTGAACAAAATTAGAGAAGAATTGACAAGCTAATTGGTTTCATGTAGAACAGAAATATTGTGAGAGGTTGGTTTTGATGCCAGCCTCTACTCATATACAGTCCCTCGGTTCTGAAGACTATCACGATCACGAAATAGGAACGAAATGCGCCCGTATTACGTTCCAATTATGCGTATCGCATTGACTGACCAGAAAGGCGCCTCAACAAATAGATATAACCGCCAAGATGTAGCCTATTAGCAAGCCTTTACACTCTTACACGATTCGCTACAAATAGTCAACTCATATCACTAACCTATGCCCATCCCTTGATAGTTTCCCTGTCGACCTACGGCGTATCCAATCATTGTGGATCTTTCAGGCGAGAATTATCCCCTCAGCACATCCAAGGAATCGCTATCAATCAATATGACCATCTGGCACATACTTATGGCTTTTTTGCCAAGGGTAGAAGCTGCCTGCAAAACAAGAGTCGCAAGGATTGGATACCTTTCAAGAGAGTGATTCCGCCGAGGAACGTGAGCACTGCCCTGATCAGGCAATGTGATTTTTAGCCTACCCTCTGAATCATATATACAAGTGCATGAACGATATGTACTACTCAATGCTTTACACCCCTTGATTCTACGGAGCTGAATCATAAGTCCTAGGAATTGAGACGATAGTCCTAGTGGAATTGAGAGGAAAATCTGTTCTTTAGGCAAACATTCTTTTATAACGTAAATTTTTAAGCATGAAACAAATGAAACAAATGAAAGAAGCACTACTTCTTGCGCTTATGCTTTGCGCCTCCCTTGCGCTTCAGGCCCAATGGGCGAACCCCGGAAGTAACCCATGGACAGGAGGCGATATGCAATTTCGAGCGGGAAACCCCGACTTTGAATTTAATTGTACCAGTACTACCGGTTATTCCGGTCTTCAATTTTTAACAAATGGAGCTGATGATGGGTATTTAGTGTATGACCATGGTAACGATGTATTAGGCTTTTCGCCTTTTGGTCAGAGTCTCAATAGTTTGATTTGGTCCGTGTATGCTGACGGACGGAATCCTTCATCAACCTCAAACGGTTTTTTTAATATTGGTTACTTAAATGATATTCATCTAACAATGGATGGAAATGAAATTGGTGCAAAAAATGGGTCAGGTGGCCCCTCAACCTTATTTCTAAATACGAAGGGAGGGAATATTGATTTATTAGGGTTTGCTAATAGTACAGGAGATCTTTTTGTCGATGGATCGGGCTTATTCTATGATAATTCTTCAAATCGGGTAGGAATTGGCACCAACGCACCGGATGCTAAATTTCATCTATTCAGCGGCACCTCACCAAATGCAGGTCCTACAAGTGGTCTTGTAGATGGGTTTATTGAAGATAATGGCAGTGCCTATCTAGAGTTTGCGGGAGGCACTTGGTCAGGGATTACTTTCAATTCAAATAATGAATCGATTTATGGCGGAGTGCTTTACAATCATTCTCAAGATCGTATCCAGATTAGGACAGGAGATAGTGATTTTCGCTTCACAGTCTTAGAGAATGGGAATGTAGGGGTCGGTACGTCTCTCCCTGCCTTTGACTTTCAAGTCATCGGTGATGTGGATATCACCGGCGAGTTGACTTCTGCCTCTGATGCCAGACTAAAAAAGAATATCCAACCCATCACAAATGCGATTGCCACCCTCCAAGGACTTCACCCCGTACACTATGATTTCCGCACTGATGAGTTTCCGGATATGAAGCTTAGCGAACGCCACAAGATGGGGCTAATCGCGCAAGAGGTAGAAAAGATCTTGCCTGAACTTGTTTCCGATGCCGGCACGGTGACGAAGGCCGACGGTAGCACCATTGATGTAAAAAGTGTTAACTATGTCGAGCTCGTACCTGTATTGATCCAAAGTATCAAAGAATTGCAGGATCAACTCGATCAAAAAGATCAAGTACTCGTAAAGATGCAGTCCGAAATGGCTTCTATGCGCGACGCGATTCAGCGCATAGAAAACGGTACGGCGACCGTTAAGAAGAAGTAATTGACTGATTACGTAAAAATTGATGGGGCTGCCTCACACCTAGGCAGCCTCTTTTTTTTCATATTCTCTAGGTATAGTTTTTTATGTGATGAAGAGGCAATATAAGGTAGCAAGTACGACCTGCTATCCAGAACAGTTGGCCTACTTCCACCTAGTCTCGATGAGTTAATTTCCATACACATATTGGCAGTTCAGTTCATGAGGCAATTGGCTCTTACTTTTTCACCTTCAAAGACGAGCGAATGGTCACCTTGCTGCATTGAGGAAAAAATCTTGTTCTTTTTAATCGGGTTTTGTCTTCTATCTCTTCATACATAATGAGGATCCCGTATGACATGCCTCTAATATATAGATGGGGTAAAAAGATTCTGACGATTGATTGTTAACCTTTTCCGATGAACGGTCAAAGAAAGGTGTTGCGAGGAATAGAGTGCCCGGAATGAATAGTTTGGTAATGTGGTTCATTTGGGGTAAATGGACCTTCAGGTAGCCAAATCATATAATGATTGGTCGAATGTATTGAGAGAATAAGTTGAGATACACGCAAATACAAAAAATTAAATATGGGAAACGTAGCAAAATTTAAGTGTAAATTAGGGTGGCGCAAGTCGTGTAAAAGTAGTATATTTAGACCGTCATCAAAAAAACAGTACGAATAGAATTGTATCACCAAACTAAACTTACATAGCAATGAAACGACAATTACAAATAAGTATGCTACTATTAATGGGGCTAGTATCGGGCATGGCACTTCATGCCCAATGGGCGAACCCAGGAACAAATCCATGGACAGGAGGAGATATACAATATCAAGCGATAAACCCTGATTTTGAATTTAATTGTACTAATGCTACCGGTTTTTCCGGTCTGCAATTTTTTACAAATGGACTTAGTGATGGATATTTTACCTATGACCATGGCGACGATGCATTAGGTTTTACGCCTACGAGTCAGAATATCAATAATTTTATTTGGTCCGTGTATACTGACGAACGGGCAGTAACTTCAACTGCAAATGGTTTTTTTAATATCGGGGAGATAGATGAATCCCATTTGTCATTTGATGCCAATGAAATAGCTGCTAAGAATTCTACAGGTGGTGCAGGGAGATTATATCTTCAATTCTGGGGGGGGAACCTAGATCTCTTAGGTGGAGGAAATACCGACGGCGACCTATTTGTCGATGGATCGGGCTTATTCTATGATAATTCTTCAAATCGGGTAGGAATTGGCACCACCGCACCGGATGCAGCCTTGGAAGTGAGAGGAGCTCTGACGGTACGAGGAGATGGTGCGGAGTATATTGATATCATAAAGAATAACACCGATGACAATTTAGGATTTCGGTTTTATGATGATGCTACATTTGAAGGAGGGATATTTTGGAGGGAAAATGAGAATGCATTGAACATAAGCAATAGTTTTAGCATAGGTGGCATAGTGGTAGATTTTGATTCTCGAAATGTAGGAATTGGCACTTTAACTCCCGCCTTTGATTTTCAAGTCATCGGTGATGTCGATATCACCGGCGAGTTGACTTCTGCCTCAGATGCCAGACTAAAAAAGAATATTCAACCCATCACTAATGCGATTGCTACCCTCCAAGGACTTCACCCCGTACACTATGATTTCCGCACAGAAGAGTTTCCGGAGATGAAGCTCAGCGAGCGACATAAGATGGGCCTAATCGCACAAGAGGTAGAAAAGATCTTGCCTGAACTTGTTTCAGATGCCGGCACGGTGACGAAGGCTGATGGTAGCACCATTGATGTAAAAAGTGTAAACTATGTAGAGATTGTACCTCTACTGATTCAAAGTATCAAAGAATTGCAGGACCAACTCGATCAAAAGGATAAAGAATTGCAGATGACCCGTGCGCAACGGAATCAAGAGATGGTAGAGCTAAAGTCCGAGCTTGCTTCGCTTCGTGATGCAATTAATGAAATCAAACATCATACTTCCACAACTAAGAAGTAAGGTAGTTTTAGGCAGATGAGGCAAGGGAGAGCGTTCACGCTTTCCCTTTTTTGTTGTTCGTATTGTCAGGCTTGATGTGGTCTGCAGCCATAGATGGCCCTTGATTTGACAGCAGCTCATCTTTTATATTTTTTGATGATACTATTGAATCTATTACGAAATGAAAAATATATAATGATTTTTTTGATATATATTATTATTTAATATAAAATATTTTATATTTGAGCGTTCGTAACGGTTATTGGTTTTATCTGTAATAGAATGGATGAGCCCGGGTGTAAGCTTGGGCTCTTTTTATATCTTGCGAGTAGATATGGAGGACCTATGGGACAATACAGTAGAGCGACTCAATCAACTTCGTGATGCTTTGCATCTGGAAAAGGAGGAAGATGAGAGGCGCTATGAATCTATGCTACGGGATGTATCACTGGCGGAGCGCTGTGACAAGGGATGGACCTGGTATCCCGTGCAAGTAACTGATTATGGCTATACCTTTGGGGACAATGCCTATGTATCCGTAAGCCATACGAAGGGAGACTCGCCTGATCGCTCATTCCGCGCGGGCCAGCCTATCCGCTTATATTCACTGGAAGAAGAAGGGCAACAGCTCGAAGGAACCATACATTATGTAAAGAAGTACGAACTGCGCATGATCCTGCGAGAGGAAGATTATCCCTCTTGGGTTTTGCATGGGAAATACGCCATAGAGCGCTTGTTTGACCGTACGACCTACGAGCGAATGGAGTCGGCTATTCTGGGCGCCCTAGGGGCCAAGGGGCGATTTGCTCATTTTCTCAATGCGCTCTTGACTCCTTCTGGCTATGAGGCCAAGGCGACGGGGCAAGCAATACCTTACGAGACGAGTTTGTTAAATCACACACAGCTGCAAGCCGTGCAAGCCTGCTTGCAACAAGAGGATATTACTGTTATTCATGGACCGCCCGGTACCGGCAAGACCACCACCTTAGTCGCCTTACTTCATGAATGGGCCAGCCGTGGCAAGAAGGTATTGGTTTGTGCCCCGTCTAACACCGCAACGGATGTGATTGCTGCAGCTATATCCCGGAAGAATAAAAATGTGCTACGAATTGGGCATATAAGCCGTGTGGATGAGGATCTATTATCTCTTACCCTAGATGGGAAAATGATACAACATCCGGATAGTAAGAAAATCAAAGAACTGAAAGTGGAAGCGGCTGCTTTGCGGCGAGAAGCCGGAAAATATAAACGGAATTTTGGTGCTGCTGAGCGGGAAGCTCGCAATGCCAAATATCAAGAGGCTCGAGAGCTTACTAGCTGGGCTAGGCAATGGGAAAAGGAGCTTAGTAGGCGAGTTGTCGCCAAAGCGAAAGTGATCTGCGCTACATTTATTAACGCGATACATCCTGTCCTTGAAGATGTATCATTTGATGCCGTTGTGATTGATGAAGCAGGGCAAGCGTTAGATCCTGCCCTGTTGATCCCCTTACAGCGAGCAAAAAAGTGGGTTATGGCCGGCGATCCTTATCAACTTCCACCAACCATTTTGTCAAGAGAAGCAGCGCAAGCAGGCTTAGAAGAAAATATGTTATTCCGATGGATCGAAAGTGCCAAACCCAGTCATCTCCTTCAGACACAGTATCGTATGAACCGGGTGATCATGGGTTTTTCCAATGCGCAATTTTATGGAAATCGCTTGCACGCTGCACCACAAGTGGCTAACTGGCAGCTTCCTATTCTCAATCATTATCCCTTGGAGTACATTGATACCGCCGGATGTGGATTTGAAGAAGCGATATCAGAGGAGTCCCAGTCGAAGTATAATGCCGGGGAAGCAATGGTGCTACGCGAACATTTTCTGCAGCTCATGGCCGATTTTGAGAGAGCAAGAGAGGAGGTGCCTCCCATTGCCATTATTAGCCCATATCGGGCCCAAGCGATCTACATTCGTCAGTTATGGGACGAAGAGGAGGATACAGCTTCTTACCTCCCCTTTATCTCCATTGATACCATTGATGCCTTTCAAGGGAGCGAACGCCCGATTGTATATTTGAGCTTCGTGCGGGACAATGAATCAGCAGAGATTGGCTTTCTGCAGGATTACCGCAGAATCAACGTGGCCCTAACCAGGGCGCAGAAAAAGCTCATTCTTATTGGAAATTCCGGAATGTTGGGAACTGATTCTTTTTATCAGAAGCTTTTACAATATTTTGATGAGGAAGCATATTACAGATCTGCTTGGGAATTTGTATCTTAAAGGCGTAGTGAAGGCACTGCGCACACACACAGAAAGAGCGTGAGCCTTCAGACGAATGTTTTTTTCATCACCAAATCATTCTACTCTTATGAAGTATTCTATTTTCGTTCTCATCGTATGCATTTTACCATTAGGATTCCTTTTTGCCCAAGAGGTGCCCATCGATGAGAGGGTAATTATGGGGCAATTAGATAATGGTATGTCCTATTATATAATGCATAATGAAAAACCGGAAGAGCGGGCGGAATTGAGACTTGCGTTGAAAGCGGGTTCTATTTTGGAAGAGGATGATCAGCAAGGCCTAGCGCACTTCGTGGAACATATGGCCTTTAATGGCACAGAAAATTTTAAGAAAAATGAACTAATTGATTATCTGGAAATGACGGGTACCCGTTTTGGAGCTGACCTCAATGCATACACTAGTTTTGATGAGACGGTATATATGCTACAAGTGCGCACTGATAGTGCAGAAATATACCGGAAAGGCTTACAAATTATGCGAGATTGGGCCGGAGGTGTTAGTTTTGAGGGCGAGGAAATAGACAAAGAACGCGGGGTAATCTTGTCAGAGTATCGGTCTCGCTTGAGTGCGCAACAGCGTATGTCAAATGAATATTTCCCGGTAATCTATAAGGGGTCAAAATATGCGGACCGTTTGCCCATAGGGAAGACCGATATTATTGAACATGCGCCCCATGATCGCTTGCGTTCGTTTTATAGAGATTGGTACCGACCGAATCTAATGGCACTGATTATCGTTGGTGACGTAGATGTTGAAATGACAGAGAAAAAGGTCAGGCAGTTATTTAGTGATCTGCAAAACCCGGCTGATGAGCGCGAACGATCTCTATATGAGGTGCCTTTTCATACAGAGACAAGAGTGAAAATCGTAGATGACGAAGAAGCAGCATTTACCCAGGTGCGTATAGGTATCAAACATCCCAATTTTACCATCACAGATGAACAGAGCTATAGACAGTCTCTTACTCATCGCCTTTACAATACCATGCTCAATGCCCGTCTTGATGAGCTTACTCAGAAAGAGGATCCGCCATTTCTATTTGCGTATTCCGGCTACGGAGATGATGTAGGCACCATGGATTCTTACAACGCCTTTGCTTCTACGGAGCAGGGCGAAGCAGTGGAAGGACTACAAAGCTTGCTGGAGGAGATAGAACGTGTAAGGCAGCATGGGTTTTTGGCTAGTGAACTCAAGCGCGCAAAGGACGAGATGCTGGAATCTGCGCAACGTGCAGTAAAGGAAGCTGATAAGCAGAATTCGAATCGCTTGGCGATGCGGTATGTGTACCATTTTTTAGATGATAACCCCATTCCGGGCCCGTCGCAAATGTTGGCAATGTATGAAAAATTCTTACCTGCGATATCTTTAGCAGAAGTAAATGAATTGCCTTCCAAATGGCTTACCGATGAGAATCGCACGATTGTAATCACAGGGCCAAAAAGCGAGGATCAGCCACTCCCTGAAGAGGATAAGATCAGAGAAGTTCTCACAATGGTGGCCGATATGGATATCATGCCCTATGAGGAAGAATCCCTCGATCAGCCTCTTATCTCTACCTTGCCACCCAAAGGAATTATTAGTTCGCAAAAGGACTATGATCATTCAGGTGTAGAAGAGTGGAGGTTGAGCAATGGGATTACCGTGGTAGCTAAACAAACAGATTTTAAAAATGACGAAATCCTATTTCGTGCGGAAAGTCCGGGCGGTCATTCACTCTATGAGGATGAAGAGTACTTTAGTGTCAGTCAATGTGGAAGAGTAGTATCACAAATGGGATTTGGTGCGTATTCCTCTATCGATTTACAGAAGAAATTGGCCGGTAAGACCGTACGTGTTGCTCCTTATGTAAGCCTATATAATGAAGGGATGAGAGGATCCTCTTCGGTAAAAGACCTGGAAACCCTCTTTCAGCTGATTCATCTTGGATTTATTGCTCCAAGAAAAGATGAAGCACTTTTTAATTCTTGGAAACAGCGGTCTGTGGGTATTTATAGCAATTTGATGCAGAATCCGCAATATTATTTTATTGACTATACGATGGACGTCCTTTATAATGAACACCCTCGTATGGGAATTCCGGAGGCGGAAGACTTTAACCAATTGGAGATAGAGTCTCTATACGATCATTACAACCAGCGTTTTGCAGATGCCAATGATTTCACCTTCTTCTTTGTAGGAAATTTTGATAAAACACAATTGGAAGAATACGTGATGACCTATATTGCTAATCTGCCGGTTAAGGATAGTCAAGAAAGTTGGCGTGATATTGGACTACGGCCGATCGAGTCGAAAAAGGAAGAACGAATCGCGAAAGGAAAGGCGGATAAAACCTATGTGCAGCTTAGCTTGAATCAAACGGCAGAGCACAGCTGGAAGCAGGCTTTTATCTATGAGTCCTTATTGGGCGTGCTGCGGATTAAGTTGCGCGAAAATTTACGAGAAGACAAAGGTGGTGTGTATGGCGTACGCGTGAGTGGGAGCTGGTCTAAAGAGCCGTATGGGCATTACAGTATGAATATATCTTTTAATAGTGAACCGGATATGACAGACGAGTTAATCTCGGCAGTCTATGAAGAGCTTTCTCGCTTGATTGCAGATGGTCCGGAACAAGTGGATGTGGACAAGGTGAAAGAAACGAAAAAACAAGAATGGATAAAAGAGTTTAAAGAGAACTCCTTTTGGATGAGTGAATTAACCAAAAGATATGAGTTCAAATTGGATCCTGATGAGATACACCTGGATGACTATATGGAAAAGCTGGACTGGATCACCTCAGAGAATATCCATCAAGCGGCAAAGTCGTATGTATTACCCGATAATATGGTCGAGATCGTAATGAGTCCGGAGAGTCAAGAATCAGTAGAAAAAGAATAGTGTCTGCGGAGGGTATATTACATGACCTGCTGACCAAAGGGTGAGCAGGTGATTTGTATCTCTGATAAAGGGAAGTGCTTGCCTTTTGTTGAATGACGCCATTCGTCCTTTGCCTCTGCATGCACATTTGCTGATGTCCTCCAAAATATTCTTGTATCTTTCCCCTTGTGAACACGACATATGATTGACTTTCATTCGTATCGGTTGGAGAATGGATTGCAAGTGCTTTTATCTTCTAACTATTCCTCTCCCTTTGCCTACATTACTGTATTGTATCACGCCGGCTCTAAGCGTGAGCATCCGGACAAAACCGGCTATGCCCATCTTTTGGAACATCTTATGTTTTCAGGAACGCCTCATGTACCCGACTTTGATCATGTCTTACAAATGGCAGGGGGAGAAAACAATGCCTTTACAAATGCGGACTATGCTCATTACTATAATTTATTGCCAATCGAAAACGTAGATGTTGGTCTTTATCTTGAAGCAGACCGCATGCAAAATTTATTGCTGCAGGAAGGGCATTTTCAAAGAGAGAAAAAAGTAGTGGTGGAAGAATTTTTAGAAACCTGCCTGAATATGCCTTATGGCGATGTGTGGCACCATTTGTATCCCATTGCCTACAGCACTCATCCCTATCAGTGGCCCACAATAGGGAAAGATCCCAGCCATATACAGAATGCTCGACTGGAAGATGTACAAGAGTTTTACTACAATCATTATCGCCCGGGTAATGCGATTCTTTCTGTAGTGGCGCCAGCGCCAATTTCAAAGCTACAAACAAAGGTAGATACGTACTTTTCGCGCATTGATACCCACATTGTAAACAATGGGCAACTACCACAAGAGCCGCCACAGCTCGAACAACGAGTAAAATATATACATGCCGATGTGCCCCATGAGGCCTTATACCTAGCCTTTCATATTCCGGAACGGACACATCCGGATTATCGATTGGCAGATATTCTTACAGATATATTTAGCGGAGGACGATCTAGCCGTTTTTACCAACGGCTGTATAAAGAGCTGGACGTCTTTGCTGCAATTGATTCTTATATTACGGGGTCGATTGAGCCAGGACTGCTGCTCATTGAAGCGAAGATTCATGAGGAGCACAGTGTAGAGGAAGCTTATCATCTTATACGAAAGGAAATCGATCTTTTGGCACAAGAGTCAATTCAGAAGAAAGAGCTACAAAAATTCCTTCAGATTGCTCAATCAAATATCCTCTTCAGTGAGGTCCAAGGTCTCAATACAGCAATGAACCTTGCCTTTTTCTCTCTCTGTGGAGATCCCCATTTGATCAATACCGAGATCGATTATTATAAGCAGATACAAGCAAACGATATCATTCGATTTGTTAATCAGTATGTACAAGAATCTCAATGCTCCTTGTTATATGTTACGAATAAATCATAGGAAGTCGCTCGCCCTACTTTTAGGAACCGTAGTATTTGCAATGGCCTGCCATCGGAAGACGTCCTCTCCTGCACCTGCAAATGAGACAGTTCGTTATGAATATGAGCTTAGTACAGCTACCCGTTCGGATTGGTATGCTTCCGTAAAAGATATGCGCGAAATCTGGCACAAATGGGAAGAACAAGAGATCTCAGATAAAGAGTGGTTGCGGCAACTGAATTCCTATTTGGCGCAATCTGATACGGCAGATGGCGGGTATGATTGTTTTGTGAAGGAGTATACGATATTCCCCACCTTAGATAAGCTACTTTTACCAAAATTTATTGACACAGGCGATGTCCTTTACCAAGAAGCAATCATAAGTTATCTCGTAAAGTTGGATCAGTGTCGATCATTGCAAGAGATTGAGCTGCAAGCTCGCAGTCTGCTGGCCATATCTTCAGGGGGAAATACCTACCCCGGATTAAATGAGCGTATGATTCAGCGTTTGCAGAGCTGCGCGACATCACAAAAGGGAACAGAAAGGCACAAAGACATACAACAGTTACTTACTACGATTAAAAATCTATAATCCAATTCGATAGCAACTGGTACATGGTGTCGGAAACAACGGTCTGCGCGTCATATCTTGATTTATGTGTCGCCGCAAAGGACAGCGTCTGCAACTGAAATTAAAAGAGTTGTAAGCGCTCTTTCATCTTAAACACGTGCCATTGTCGTAAGCGAAGCTGAAAACTGACTCGCTGAAAGTAGCCGGGAGTGGTCCGATAACGTATACTATTTGTAATTTGTCGACTTTCCCAGATAGGGAAATAAATTTCTAGAGTTCGTTGCAGTAAGGAAATCGCCAGACCAGAGCTGAAGGCTGCGTTCCACTTTTGACCAGCAGGAGGTCGGTAGTCCGTCCATGTCCCCATGTCAACATAGGTATGTATTGGTACAGGTAGCGGAAGGTCAAAGGAAAGCCCCAAGGTGGTTAGAAAGTCCGAGCTGTGGATATTGGTGGCAGTTGTCTTAAAAGAGCCATCACGCGTAAAAATCTGTTGGGACCAAAATCCCTCCGTAGCAGAACGGCCGAGGAGGATATGGTCATGGGTATAATCCGTGCCTTTTCTACCAATATTCCATTGTGGTCCAGTGGTGCCGCTACCAACAAAGCGATTATCAAATATTTCCGAAGGTGTTGCATTCATATATCCTGCAAAAAGACGTATGCGCATCCATTTTCCTTTCTTGTACTGAATGGACTGATTTCCTGTAAGTTGAAATCGCTGGCCGCCCACACTTTGTTCGCATAGAAGGCGGCCTTCAAATGGGTAAATCGGGTGATCATATCGACTATCCATATACAGTTGGTGAACCCAATAGGAAACCTTTTGCGGGACTGTCAGTACTATATCATCATCAGCTTCTATCCTACGTTGGATACCTATCGCTCGGTATCTTGTGCGATGTGTCCAGAACGAAGTCGCTCTTTTCCGCCATAAAATAGAAAGGTAAGGAGCGAACTTTCGAAATCGTTCGCGCAGGTGGGACGCACCAGAGTTGCTATGGTTCATACTAAACGCTTGGGCATCTGCTCCCAGGGTAAGGCTTTGCAGGGCGGAATGGGCAAAGTTTTTTTGGTATTTTACATTTACAATTCCATTCAGCTTTCCTGAAGCTACACCATACATCGGAAGGATGGAAAATGAAAAGGGGCGATCATTGATACTGACATTGTGAAGCCATAATCCCAGTTGGAAGCCGTCATACTTATTATATCCAGGGACAGGCAAGGCATAGATTTTTCGATTGGTAGGTGCCTCTATTCCACTTAAAAACCCAAAGGAAAGCTTCTTTCTGTGAGCGCTTCGATCTGTAATGAAAAGGGTATTGTTGCCAAAGTCTTTTTCCGGAAGGATATAATCCGGATTGAGCTGCACCGCATGCACGTCTTCTGATATTGGTAGGCGAATTTGTTTTTCGCCGACAAACCCTTGTTCTAGGTGCAGGGGCTGCGATTGATCCGTGGTGATACCATGAATTAGGAGGGGTGCCTGGATGTCACCTTTATTTTTTAACGTAAGTATGAGCTCGTCATTCTCACGGGTATAATTCGTTATGGCATAATCACAGGGCGCATTTGACGCAAGGAGGCCTTCAAATAACCAGGAGAGGTCTTGCTTATCATACGCTTTTGCAAAATGGTGGATAATGTCCTCCGGTTGTATATGCGTAAAGGCATATTTGCGATATAATGATTGCACCGTTTGGTCAAAGGTAGCGCTATCTAACCGATAGAGATATTCTATGCTGCGAGAGGACTTATAGTAGATACTGAGATAATAGTTTACATCAGAAAAGTCAGCGGATGGCAAGGAAGGGGATTGATCTAGGCGATTGCTTTGCGTCATTTCAAATAACCAAAAAGCCTTATCAAATAAGTCCGGATCCTCTAATTGCGCAAGGGGTGATCTTGTAGCCGGATAGAACTTTTTCATGTATCTAGTTTCATAGAAACTGGCGAATCCCTCGTCAATCCAAGGGTGGTCTCTTTCATTGCTAGCCAGGATGCCATACCACCAATTATGTGCGACTTCATGGGTGATCACTTCATCAAGGGATTTTGCATCCGGACTACTTCCTATGATAGTGATCATGGGGTATTCCATCCCCGCACCGGCAGATAAGGCACCGTCTACCGCAGTGACCTGCGGATATGGGTAGGGGCCAATTTTTTCTGAAAGAAAAGAAATCGAACGCGACAGATAGTTGGTTGCACCCAGCCATAATCCAGTACGTTCTGGTCGATAGAAGGCCCACACATCAATAGAGTCATGCCCTGGGACAAGCATACGGTCATGAGACAACTGAAAGCGAGAGTCTGCAAACCAGGCGAAGTCATGTACTTTTTCTGCGGTATACGTAATGGTTTTCCAATTCCCGGTATCTGGAGGCCCACTATCTGTATGAGCCAGAGTTTGGGCAGCGGTAGACAGGTCTTTCAGCTCTTGCGACTTCTCAATAAGCATATTCCGTTCAGATTCTGTCTGAAGCACGCCTGTGGCAGCTACAATATATTGGCTGGGAAGCGTGATTTCAACTTCATAATCACCAAATTCACTATAAAATTCCCCCTGATCCAAATAGGGCATTGGATGCCAGCCATTTTTATCAAACACAGCCGGCTTTGGATACCATTGGGTGATTTGAAAGGATGTGCCGGCTCGACCAAACCGAGAGACGCTTTTAGGAATCTGAAGTTCATAGGTGAAGTGAAGGTGCAGACTATCTCCTGGGTGTAGCAGGTGGGGAAGTTCGATATATTGGATATCTAATTGCTTTTGATAGGGATGTATAGGTATTTCTATACCATTATTATAACATACAATGGAGGTATACCCTCCGCGATCTTCTTCCGGAATAAAATGAAAGGAAGTATTTTTATGTTGTAGTTGCTGTTTGGCGAAAGCGGTTTGATTCGATTTGTAGGCATTTGCCCAAAGATGAATGATGAGAGTATCTAATGTGGATGGGGAATGGTTATGATATACCATGCGAAGATTCGCTTGGATTGTATTGCTTGTATCATCTAAGCGTAAATCGATGCGATAATCCACCTTTTGACGGAAGTCATCTGACGCTTGTTGACCGAAACAGAAGGATACGCTCCCGAAGAAAAATAATAAACGTAAAACAATATGTATCATGAGAGAACAAGCTATTATATTACCATTCCGTTGGATTCTTATCCAGTGTATGTTGGTTATCGGATTGACTCAATGTCTAGGTCAAGATACAGTATTTCCTGCAAGCTGGCAAGGTGAATGGCAAGGTGAATTGCAGATTTATCGGCAGAATCAGATGATCCAACAGCTACCTATGGAGATGACTATTGCACCCCTTGGGTCAAAGAGATGGACATATGAAACGGTCTATGATAGGGAGGGAAATGAGGTACGGAAATCATATGAGCTTATAGAAATAGATGCATCTTCCGGTGCATATCGAATTGATGAGAAGAATGGAATTGTACTTGACGCACAGTTTCAGAATGGCTGCCTATACAGTAAATTTGAAGTCATGGGCGCTATACTGCAGACACGTATGTGTATGATAGGCGATGGGCTTGAATATGAAATTACAAGTGGGCCTGCCGAAATCTATCGGACCACGGGAGACACCATTATGGGTTCAGATACTATACCCGCAGTACAAGTATATGCCGTACCTATGGTGCAGCGTGCCAAATTGATTCGTCTAGAATGAGCCGAAGAGGCTCTGCCCCATATAGATTCAGGAGGTAAATTGAAAATCCGGTTCACTGAGATTTTGCCATATATAGTCCCAAAATTCTTCTTTGGGCATCAATTCTGCGCCCATAGAAGCGAGATGGGGCGTTTCCATCTGGCAATCTATCAATCGAAATTCTTTTTGTATGAGGTAATTACACAGGTGAATGAGAGCAAATTTTGAAGCATTAGATACAGTATGAAACATCGATTCACCATAAAATATCTTGCCAATAGCTATGCCATATAATCCACCGACAAGCTGCTTTTCCCGGTTCCATACTTCAATAGAATGAGCATATCCTTCTAGATGGAGGTGGTGATAAGCCTCTTCCATTTCTTGATGGATCCAGGAGCCCTCAGCTTGATCCATTCGCGTTTGCTTACATTGATTCATGACATCCGGGAAGGCAGCATTGGTGGTGCAATGAAATCGCTTTTGATTAAAATAGGGACGCATACTTTTCTGTATACGGACCTTTTGTGGGAAAAGCACCATTCGTGGGGCAGTAAACCACCATAGTACCGGATCAAATTCGTTATACCAAGGAAAGATGCCAAAACGATAGGCACATACAATTTGAGAAGCGGAAAGAGACGTACTATAAGCAAGTAGTCCATTCTCTTGTACGGCCACCAAGGGGTGGGGAAAGATCATAGTAAAGACTAGTAATCTGCCTTTTGCAATTCGATAACAGCAGAAAGACCTCGGTCTATGAGCGCTTCTTTATAAGGAATTAGAGTGTCGAAAGGAGCTGTTTTGACTACTGCTTTTCCCTTATAATGAATGATAAGTGATAGTTGTTCGGATTGCTCCGGGCTGTGCTGTAAAATCTCCACGAAACACTGAATCACCCAGTCGAAGGTGTTGTGATCATCATTATAAACGATCAATTCAGCAAGCTCTCCGGAAGCAGTAATCGTTTCATCTAGCAGATCTTCCTTTTCTTTTGTCGCGTGCCAATGATTCCTCATGTTCGTCATAGTATTGTATGTACACTGTAACAATCATAAAAATAAGAAGTTGACAAGCATTCACCAAATCTAATTTTGACTACTTGGGAAAGGACGTTGGAGAGGGGATTATTACCCTACCTGATCCTGGCAGACAAGTTGTAGCCTGCGGTAGTCCTAGATTCAGTTTTGATGGTGCATGTGTCAGAAGAGAGCATTAGGAAGCAGATGATTTAGATGCAAATAAGCGAAAAAAGCGCTGGATATCAAACCAAAGAAAAAAGGTCATCTTTCGTTGGATGGTGTAAGAGGAGAGAGCAAGATCATTTTTTGCATGAAAGGACTGACGGGCGCGCCAGATATGAGATCGAAAGGTGGTGAGACACTGCCAGATCGCGCTGCTCATGATACGAAGATACCTCCATCGTCCAAGTAAGATATCAATAAGGAGGACCATACTATATTTAAACACAAAACTTGGCATGTTCCAAAGGATGACAGACAGAGGCATGAGTTTGAAATAGGTATAAAATATGTTTCGCTGGACAGAAGATAGATACGCTTCATTCATCACACGTTTAAGCGATTGACCACCTTTATGATATACAATGGCATTCGGGCAATACACACAAGAATATCCCAGAAGTACAGCTCGCAATCCAAACTCTGCGTCTTCATAGCCTGTAGAGAAAAAAGGATCGAATCCTCCGATTTCTTCAATCATAGTAGCTTTATATAAAGTGGCCCCGGCGCAGCTGCCAACAGGAGAGTCGGGTGGTGAGAAATCATGTATAGATTGACCGTATCCAAGCGGAATAATTTCGCCGGTATTGAGCATAAAATGTCCGGTATTGTCAATGGATTCAGGATGGTAATATTGTCGCATTTGCGTTGCGACAATATCAGCTGACTCAGTTTTGGCAAAGGTCCACATTTGAGGAAGAAATTCGGGGTGTATGGTTGTATCATTGTTTAACAATAGATAATAAGGTGCGTTAGGACGAAGGGTATTCAAGTGCTGAAACGCCTTATTATGTGCTTTCGCAAATCCAAGATTGGCTTCATTTTGATAGATATGGATATGTGGTATATTCTCCCAAAGTAATCGAAATAGAGAAAAATCATCTCCCTCGGACATATTATCGAATAAAAAAATCTCGAACGAAGGGTGCCAATTCTCGAGTAAACTTTCGACACATTCTACCGTATCGTCCTTACCGTTCCAGTTGAGAATAATTATGGGAATGCGCGCCAAAATGATATTTTTTTACGAAAGTAGTGTTCTTTCCGATTTTTTTTATATCTTAGTGTCATCCAAATCAAATACATTTCAAACAAAAACTGTTAATTATGAAAGCAAAACATTTATTACTCTCAGCTTTATTCTTTGTTGGATTTAGTATGATGAGTTACGGACAAATGAAAGTGACATCCGCAGGTGATGTTGGAGTGGGTACTGCCACGCCGGGAGCAAAACTTGATGTGGATGGAAATGGAATCTTTAGAAATCAGTTAATCCGAATAGGAACCGATGTAGGGACACCTGGTATAAAAATTGAATTAGGTGAAGGCAGAAATGCTGATGGACCGGCAACAATCGATTTTGTAGCAGACCGCAGTTCGTATCCAGATTTTGGGGTGCGATTTGCTCGTTTTTCAAATGGTTCGTCTCAATTTCAGCATAGAGGTACAGCCGGATTCGTGTTTAACGCATTAGATGGAGGAAGGTTTTTCTTCCAAGTGTCTGGTTCCAATAAGGCATTTATTGATAATGCAGGATTTAAGCCTGGTGGAAATGGAGTGAATACACTGGGTAGTTCGTCTAACCGATGGTCTTCTGTGTGGGCTGTGAATGGTACAATCCAAACCTCAGATAAGCGATTGAAGAAAGATGTGAAAGATATGCCTTATGGTATTGAGGACATTATGAAGCTGCGCCCTGTTGTCTTTAAGTGGAAAGAAAATACAGATGCTTGGGGCAATAAAGTTGGTTTGATCGCTCAAGAAGTGGATGAAGTGGTCAATGAGGTAGTGTACGATGAAGAAGTAACAATTGAAGTTGATGCTGAAACGGGAGACCAATCAGTCATCAAGAAAAAAGCGGAATATATTGGGGTGAATTATGCAGAACTTGTTCCTGTTTTGATTAAAGGAATCCAAGATCAGCAAAATGTAATTGAAGAGCAAGAAGATCGAATTGCTGCCCTAGAAGAGAAAGTAAATAAGCTTCTAGAAGCAACCGAAACTCGTGAGCAAACAGCTCAGCCTTCTGCAAACGAAGCTACCATCATGGATGAAGATGCAATGTTGAAGCAGAATGTACCGAATCCTTTTGGCGATCAAACATTGATTGAATATTCCATTCCATCAAATGCAACATCTGCATCCTTAATTATCTCTACGATGGACGGTCGACAAATTGGAGAGTATCCAATTGATCAGAACGGTCTTGGCCAGTACAAATTAAATAATTCAAATTTACAAAGCGGCATTTATACATACAGCCTCATTGTAGATGGACAAATCATTAGCACCAAGAAAATGGTGGTACAAAAGTAATCTTAACCCTTAATGTATAAGATTTGGTATGAGGAAACATTAACGTGTTTCCTCATTTTTTGTGTTGTATATTGTGATAGCCGAATATTATTAACGTAAACAGTAGTATATGCCATCTGTCAAATGGAATATGAAAACATGGGACTCTGCCTATGATTGGAATCTTAAAGGCGAGGAATGGTCTCACGCATGGGGGAGCTCAGAAGCACAATGGTTTGGCTCTATTTATCCAAGGATCCATAGATGCCTCGCCGCTGAGAACATATTAGAAATCGCATGCGGGTACGGCAGGTGGACCAAGTTTTTGCTGCATTATACGATCTCTAATTATAGAGGCGTAGACTTGTCGAAAGAGTGTATTACGTATTGTGAGAAAACATTTGATAACCCTAAAGCTTCATTTTATAAGAATGATGGTAGTTCATTGGACCTTGTTAATGACCTACAATACGACTTTATTTTTTCCTTCGATTCTTTAGTTCATGTGGATGTAGATATATTAGATACCTACATCATGCAAATAGTTGAGTTATTATCTGATGATGGGATTTGCTTTTTACATCACACTAATTTTGGAGGATTAATAGATAAAGGCCTTGTATCACAAGATAGTTTGGGGTATACACATATGCGAGACCAATCAAGTTCACAAGAGAAAATCGCATCAATTATTGATGATCGAGGGGGCGCAGTACTCATTCAGGAGATTATTGATTGGGGTGGAGTCGATCAGTTAGACTGTCTCACGATGTTTACAAAGAAAACAAGCACAACCGAGAGCACAAGCAATACAATTATTAATTCTCACTTTATGAAAGAAGCTGAGATTATTAAAAATTATCAGAATTATTATAGCGAAGGCTTGTCTAACCTATAGTTCGTAAGAACGTACTGTGTATTACGCCTACTCCAATAGTAAGTAGTCGGGTATACTATGTAGTATACATAGATGAGGAGTGACACTACGATGGAAAGAGTGAAACAGAGCTGCAGCTTGTCTTAGTTTTTTAAGATTATTTGGTTCCTTTTCCCTTAGTAAAGAGATTGTACATATACTGGGAACCAAATTTTGGATTCAGCTGAGGTTCTTTAGGCAAGTCCATGGATGCATCATAATTAAAATATGCAAGATAATCACCTAATTCAGATTCTATAAAGTCCTTGTCAGCATAGGTAAACCAATTCTTCCAATCACCGTACTCTTTTTTTCGTTCCACACGAGAAAAATTCTTTGGTAATTCATTCACACGGGTCAAATTAGGTACGTCTAAATAAGAGGCAAGCGCATCTAATGTATTGTCTATGAAACTTTCGAAAGATAAAAAGTACCATTTTTTGTTTTCTTGTTTGATTGTTTCAATCTCTTTAATTACATGGGCAAGCTTTTGATAGAAGGTCTTTTCTTTCGCAAATGTTTGTATGATTTCATGAAAGGGGACACTTTTTGGGTCTTTTTCTTTTTGAAGAACTAATTGGTACGCTGCTTCAAATTTCTGTTTATTTACGTTATGCCCTTTATACCATCGATATAGAAATGTGCTGACGAGCCAATCTCTTGGATCGCGATAGATCCAAATACACTTGGTGTAAAACTGACTAATCTCATTGATGTAAGATAGACTCGGGTTGAAATATAGGCATTTACAAATTAGATCACCATCATTTGCTGTTTCAGATGCATGGAATTCAATATCCAGCAAATTTTTCGTACCGTTTGGCTCAAATAAGATTTTAGGATTGGAATATTGTGACTCTAAGGTATAAGTGAGAGCAGTCGTTCCACTTTTTGGCATGCCAATAATCAATACTTTCTCACCCTTGCCACGAGGGTAGTTTTGTTTTAGGGTATCAACCCATTTTGATCCTTTAAATATATATGGGCTGTTACCTATATCCACTAAAGTGCCGTTCTGCTTAATACGAACAGATACTTCTACTTCTTTAGATACATTTAGCATATTGTCGGCTAGCTCAAATCTAAATCCGCATGTACCATGACTGTTAATCCCGCGTTCTATCAACCCAGGCCTTGGATATGTTGTCTCTTGGGTGGAGACATGTTTCCCATCTATATATAGGAATACCTCTGTAGAGGGGGCGTTTTTAGCTTCAGATGCCCAGCCGCTTACTATTTTATTTGATACTTTATCAATATGACCAATCATGTAATTTACTTTTGTATTGTTGCACGAATAAGGGATAAATATTGATCCACCATATCTTGATATGAAGGGATAAGATCTAACATCAATCTTGAATTCGAGGCAAATATACGATAGAGTTTTGGATTTGAAATTTCTTCTATCTGATGCCTCAGTCGTTTTATATCACCCGGTGGGTAGAAGAGTCCATTTTGATACTCAATGATTTGTTCTGTAATACCAAAGACGGGAGTACTAATGATAGGTAAACCAAAAGCCATTGCTTCAAGGATGACACGTGGGTAGGATTCATTATAGGAACTGCATACAAAAAGGTCTGCTGCCATATAATAGGCAAATACGTCTTTCGTTTCTTCCACAATTCTAAAATGTGAGGAAAGCCCACTTTCTGCTATGAGGTGCTCAATTTTATGAAGATACTTGCCTTCCTCTCCAGTCCTGCGTGCTCCAACGAGGATAAAAAGCCAATCCTTTTTGGGTGTATGTTGTAAGAATTGAATAGCTGCTTGGATGAAGTCTAATTGCCCTTTTCTTTGGCATACTGTGCCCAAATTTAAGGCCACATTTGCATGAGTAATAGATAACTGCTCACGAACATCATCGGGATTATGTGAGGCAATATAGTCGTCTATCTTATCTGTCAGAAGTCCATTGTTGATGACAACTTGATTCTTTTTTGCGTTATATAAGGTAAAGAGGTCTCGTGTACTTTTTGATACAAACACCTGAGCATAGGGATACCAAAATGCCGGAATGGCCATTTTAGAGATAAAGGCAGGAAAAGGGGTGAAAAAATCTTTTGGTGTTGCACTTTCGTGAATAATTGAAATCGTGGGTAAGGATAAGGATTGAGCTACCAGAATTCCATAGAAACATAAAAGGGTATTTGTGACTACCCCATGTACTTCATGCTGCTGTAATAGGCTACTTATGTGATCTAATTGGGTTGAAAAACGAGTTGCATTATCCATATAAGATAAGGGGTCAGTATAAATTTCAACCTGGATTCCATCCGATTCATACCAGTTTTTTATTGGACCATCTTTAGGAGAAAGGACGAGAATATCAAATTCATCAGTTGTCTTCAACCCCTTTATCACTTCATATAATTGTATTGGCGCTCCTTCCAAATTAAGATTATGAGAGAAGAAGGCGACTTTCTTGCGTGGGAAATATGCTGAGGGATATGCCTTAGTGCGTAAAGGAGAAATAGTATATAGATCTTCTTTACTTAAATTTTCATTATAAAATTGGTCGGGCAATATGTGTTTCCATTTGTTTTTATAGTGCACAACTTCAGAAATACGTAGCTCATTCCCCCTTGATTTGCTTTCGTAATGATACAATTTGCTATTTGGCACATATACCACGCGACCGCCACGATCGACAGCTTTACAGCAAAGATCTACATCATTGTAAGCGAGGTTCATATGTTCTTCACAAAAGCCTCCAAGGGATTCAAATTCAGTCTTTCTAATGGCCATACAGGCAGCCGTAACAGCTCCATAATTTCGCAGGCTATGTAAGTAAAAGTTGTAGGAAGCATCATTTTGGTCTAGCCCTTTAAATGCATGGTCTGGCAGATTCGGGTACCCATGAGGGTAGGTATCCATTAATATGCCGGCATGTTGAACCGTATTATCCGGATAGAGCAGGGCAGCACCTGAAATGCTCACACCAGGTAATTGATGAACACCTAAAAGATTGGAGAGCCATTTTTCATTTATAACCTCTGTATCATCATTGAGGAATACTATAAATTCGGATTTTACTTCTTTGACAGCTAGATTATTGATGCGGGAAAAGGAAAAAGGTTTTCCCTCATTGCCAATGGTACTTACTTTGATCCGCTGGTCATCTTGAATGGTAGATAGGTATTTCAGGGTTTTGGTCTGATCACTTTCATTATCTACGATTAAAATGGAGTAATTTTGATACGAAGTTTTTGTCAGAATACTTGATATCGCTTTGGAAAGTACTCGATGATGATTCTTACTTGGAATAATTATCGTCACATCAGGGCCATTATCAGGCCATTCGATCTGAAACAACCCGGCTCCTGTCTTTTGGGCAATGGAAGGTTGATAGATGCGCTCAAATGAAATCTGCTGTTGATTCAAATACTCAGTTAAGGTTGATTTACACTTTTCAATAAACCCAAAATCTTGATCCTTCACTCCAGCATCACCTGCAATCGAACTTTCCAGTGCACGCCAATGATACAACACTTTAGAAATATGCCCTACTTTCGGATGCAATGCTTGAAGCCGTAACATTAGATCATAATCCTGGCAACCGTCATAAGAGGGGCGCAACATACCTACTTTCTCAATCAAGCTTGCCCTTACGCATGTCAAATGGTTAAAATAATTATAGCTTAATAACAATTCTGGACTAAAATCTGGTTTAAACCAAGGGTCGTAACGCTTTCCTTCCGGAGAGATTTTATCCTCATCTGAATAGATGATGTCCAACGATGGATCATCATGAATGGTTTGGGCAAGATCAAATAAGGCATGAGGGGCAAGCTCGTCATCATTATCCATAAAAAGAATATAATTCCCGGTCGCATGTGTGATGGCTTCATTTGTTGCTGCGGATATGCCACTATTTTTATGTAGTTGCATACATTTGATTCGCTCATCTTCAGCAGCCAATTTTTGAAGTAATGGCCATATATGATCGGCAGTAGAGGCATCATCACAAAGACATAGCTCCCATTGACTGTATGTTTGCGCACGAATACTATCCACAGCTTTGGTTAACCACTTTTCTTCTACATTGTATACTGGAACCACAATACTAATTCGTGGCAAGGAATCGAACCTTTGTTCAACCTTAGATAGTTGCTGTAAAGCTTGTGGAGAAAGTGTATTGTTATTTACCCACTCATCATAGAGGGAAGTAACATTGAATTTTGGTAGTTCAAATAGTGAATGCCATTTGCTTTGCCAAAGGATGGTACGCTTTTTTTGTTTCCCCACCAATTCTAGCCGAACTTTCCCATGAGAAGAATCTAAGGGTAAGTCAATCTCAAATCCAGGTCTATTGGGGAACACATGATCCGGGAATAATTCATATACATCTGAGCGAACATGGACAAATTTTGCTTGTCCAATAGGATGACCTTTTTTGCTTACCAGTTCTAGCGAATGAAACGGAAGTTTGCTTGCTAACCAGCCGTTAATGACTAATCTCTCTCCATCATGCTCAAAAAATTCGATATTAGATTCAACAAAGGTAACTTCAGGCTCAGTTTTGTTTTTCTCTAATTCTGTGTTCCATCGATTTGACATATTTTGCCGTACGTGAGACCAAGGTTCATTGCGTAAAGCCTTGATAAAATGGCGAATATTTGTCAATGAAAGTAGTTCAACCGAGGCAAAAAAGGTATCACTTATAGATTGAGCATATTGTTTGATTTTTCTCAAGGGATGTGCGAGTTTTCTTTCCTGTGCAGCTATGAGTTCTCCTTTATTCTCTTCAAGTATGGAAAGGAGATTTTGATTTCTTTGAAGCAGTAACTCGTACTGCTGCTTTACTTCTTCTGCATTTTGCAATTTTTGTTCTAATTCGGAAACTCGCTCAGAAAGTTCATGTAAGTGGTGTTCTTGTTTTTCATTTGTACGTTGCTTTTCCATAGTAATACGTAATAGGGATTTGTATTTTGCTTGTAAGAGGGATATATTTTTTAATAGGGTGTAGTGTTCTTCAATTAAGGCTTTCGTGCTTTCTAACGCTTCATTTCGTTCTAACTCTAAAATATGAATTTCTTGCTTGCTTTTTTTTATATCATGCAGGTATTCATTTTCCTTTTTTTTACGTGTAGCAATTTCTTCCTGTAGCAAATCTGCAGAAGCTACTGTTTCAGCTAATTTTGTAGCATAAATTTGCAATTCATTACTAACTTTTTGTTTTTCCTTAGTTGCTTCCTCGAGCAATGAATGTCCTTGCTTTATTTCATGCTGTAGTGAAAGTATCTGTTCATGATGTTGGCTTTCAATACGTTCGGTAAACCAGGGTTCAATTTCAAATGAAATAGAGATACTTTCATAGGAGGTAGCATTTACACAATGGATGAGGGGATTGCCGGTTTGGAAAAAAAAGGTATGGGGAGCTATTTCTGATCCATTCAAACAGTTAAAATCTAAATTTTCTCTACCCTCATTATTCCTTTTAACTCCCTGAATCTTTTTTATGCGTACATAGCTCCAAAAACCAATGATGGGTTGCCAGTATACTTCTTCTTGTATGGATTTATGAAATGAATAGGAAAGTTCATACAATGAAATTGATCGGTGAAACACAAACTGCTCGAGTATGTTGAATTCATTTTCATTTTTTTTGGCGCTAATTCGGCTCGTGAAATATATTGGCTGCATACCAATATCCGATAAATTTTCTTTTGGAGTATAGGGAGACATCTTATGTGATACGAACAAATCATGCACAGCTGTCCAAGTGCGATTGCCTAAACTTAGTTGAATTAGCTCCTCAAATAATCTATTCTTTTGTACTCCTTGATTCGTTTTTGCATGATGATGTACAAGCGTTTTCTCGATAAAACTTTCATGCCTTTCGACCTCATCGATTCGTAGTCCATTTGTTTCAAACCATACGCAAAGGCTTGACATGAGGTCACTATAATTTGAAATTAATTGAGCAAATGAAAGAGAGTATGCTGATTCATTTACTCCTGCAGTAATAGCGGATTGATTGTAGTACTGCCATAAGTAGTAGCATTTATCCTCGGTAAAAGCATTTCGCCTTTTCAAAGAATGGGCGACATCTTGAGGCGCACGGAATATAAATATGACTAGCGGTTGAATATTTTGAATTTCTAGTATCTTCTTATACCAAGGCCATAAAATAGCAATCCTTGGATCTTTGATTAACGATAAATCCGAACTATGGTAGTCCGTATGGAGGATGTCAATGAGTTGGTCTTGATACTCGTCAAGTCGTGTATCGTCCCACCACTTATCGGGTAGCATATATGGCTTATCCCAACTCGCATGAAAAAGATGTAGGATGGATTCATTTACGTTTACAATTTTTTTATTCTCAAAATGTCCTTTTTTATTGAATTTATCTACTCCGATTAACTCATTTCCGGGATGAAACCCTAGTTGAGTGAGACTGCCAGCAATTGCTGATGATCCAGAGCGATGCATGGACAGAATAAAGACAATCTTCTTCATGTCTTACATATTTTCGTTCATGTATGTAGCATATGCCTCAGCGACCTCCTGTGAATCTCCTATTGCCATTTGTTTACCATGTAGGATCCAACATGCTCTGTTACAATAATTTTTAATAATATTGAGATTGTGAGAAACAACGACAACCGTATTCTCTCGCAAGAAGGAGTCTTCGAACACACGCTGCGACTTTTGTTTAAATTCTAGATCACCTGTTCCTCCAAAAAACTCATCCAACAAAAATATATCTGCCTTGGCATGCATGGCTATCGAAAATTTAAGACGCGTCTGCATTCCTTTAGAATACGCTTTGACAGGAACATTTATATAATCTTCCAAGCCGGCAAATCCGACAATCTCTTCATATCTATCTCCAATTTCTGAAAAGGTCAATCCCAAGATACTTCCATTAACATAAATATTCTCAGTGCCTGTCAGGTTTGGATCAAAGCCCATGCCCATAGCCAGTCGAATAATTTTCCCTTTTGTGTGAACTACGCTGCCGGGATCTCCACGCATAATCCCCATCATACAATGCAATAATGTTGACTTTCCGCTGCCATTTTTTCCAATCACCCCAAATACCTCTCCTTTATACACCTTGATATTGATATCTTCAAGTGCTTTAATGGTTCGTCTCTTTCCAGATTGCCCAAAGTGTAAAATACGGTCTCTTAAGGTATTTGGTCCATCATCTTTCACATAATACGTTTTGCTCAAATGCTGTATGTCTATGACAACCTCTCTTTGATCCATGTTAAAGTAATTCAATAATTTTATGAGAATAGCGTCGAAATAGAAAAATACCAACTACACAAAGAATCAAACCATATAACATGTTCCAGACTAACATGCCCCATTCGGGGGGACTTTGATACATTCCTACAGCCCTGACATTGTCAATGATTCCCATTAAGGGATGTGCATACGCGAGCCAGGGAAAGTGCTCTGTTAAGAGCTCTGACTTAAAGAATATACCTGAGGTCCATAGTCCTAAAAGTGTAGCAATATCCCAGGCATGTTGGATGTCTTTGATATACAATTTGAGAATGCTCAGAATTAAGGATACACCATAAGTGACAAGAATGAGAGCAAGCAGTGGTAAGGGCAATAGTAAAAAATACCAGGAAGGAAATACACCCAGTAATAATGCAATCACAAAACAGGCTACTAGATTGAATCCAAAGCCAATTCCTACAGACAAGAGCAATGACACAAATAAATCTAGTTTCTCAAATTGGATATTTTCAATTAAATATTTTTTTGCTCTAAAGACCATCATACTCTTATTTACGGATTCTACAAAAAACATCCATAGGATCAACCCAATAAATAAGAATAGACCATAGTTCTCTTCCGGGTAGTTGAATACATATTTAAAAATCACATAATACACACTTATGCGAAATAAAGGCATCAGTAAAGCCCAAACCACTCCCAGGCGGTCGTTATAATATCGACGTTTAAAATCAATTTTAGCCAACTTCCATATACGTTCGATGCGATTGGTAATTGGCAATTGGTGATACACCTGTCCTACAACATCATTAATCATCTGCTATTGTTCAGTTGCTCAAAGATAATTTCTATCTGTGGGATAACCAGTGTCGGGCTAAATTTCTTTAGATGGGAGCTATAATCATAGCTTTCACCCCTGCTCATTTCCTCATAGACCGATGCAGCGAAAGCTACTGCATCGGTAGCGTCTGTGCGAATGGCCATTTCGCCACAGGCATCATCCATGGAGGGGTGCTTATGTACGATAATAGGCCGTTGAAATTGCATGGCTTCAACTATAGGAATCCCAAACCCTTCGATATGTGAAGCAACAACGCAAGCTGCCGCATGTTGATACCATCGCTCTATTTCTTTTTCATTCACCCAGCCTAAAGAATGAATGTCTTTCGATACTGGTGAATTTTTGATCGCTGCTTCAATCTGCCTCACTTTCCAGCCCTTAGACCCAACGAGTACAAGTTGTAGTGCTGGTATTTTACCTTTTAGCTGGTGGAACATACGAATAATGCTCTCGACATTTTTACGGGGCTCTATGGTTCCCACATGCAGGATATAGGGTTTGCTGAGTGGTGCAGTAGTAGGTGTTTGGTTCTTTATACGGGGAATGATGGGAGGTACGATAGAAATCGCTTCTGATTTGATCTGAAATCTACTGATTAATTCATTTTTAGTATATAATGATGGTGCAAATAGGTGCTTGGCTGAACGAATTGTACGTGGCAGGATTAAGGATTGAGCGATCACACTACGGCGTGGATGAAAGGTCGGATGGGTCACCGGCGTGATATCATGAATCACAGACACAGTTGACACAGAGGGGGGCATACGAAAGGGGCCAAAATGAGTGAACTCTATGACCAGATCAGGCTGTAAGCGTCTTACAGTTTGCGATAGGGTGAACAGATACCGATGGATCCTTCTGGGGTACGAATAGGAGCGCACCGGTGAAATAATTTGCTCCCATGCCGGATAATCGGGTAATGACTTACTTGAGAAAAGAATATATTCATGCGTCTCACCATATTTGTATAAGCCATCTAGGAAGCGTTTAACATAGTGATAAATGCCTGCATTTTGGTAGGTCAACACATCCGCTATGCACAAAACTTTCACGACTTATAGAATTGAATGATATAATGAAGTATATTGTTCTACCGTATCTTTTAATGGAAATTCTTTTGAGCCACACTGCTTCCAATTCCCCGCCATTGCTTGTATCATAGCTTGGTAGAGTGCATCTGGCTCATTCGGTTGGTAGAAAATGCACTTTCCTGATACTACTTCCGGCAAGGCACCGGCACCGGAATGAATGACCGGACTGCCAATCGCACAAGCTTCTGCGGCAGCGAAACAAAAACCTTCGGCATAGGAAGGTATTATGACGGCATCCTTTTGCGAAATATATTCCAATAATGCGGCTCGCTCTTGAGGTGGCAGTATAGTAACCTCTTCCCAATTACTACATCTTTGTGCGATCTGTCTGCCCCATCGTGAATCCGCTAATCCGCTGATAATAGTAAGAGTGAAGGAGGCAGGATGAGAGCGGTGGAGGCGAGAAGTTGCTTCCACTAAAATATCTAATCCTTTGGATACGCCAGCTCTTCCGAAAAAAAGGAAATTTGTAGAGGAGGATTTTTGTGGCTGATAGGAAGGGTAGTCCTCATATACCAGACCGTTGTATATGGTCGAAACGGGAGACTGACCAATATCATGTAGTCGGTTGCTGGTAGAGGTAGAAACACCAATCCAATGATCGAAAGGTAAAGAAAGAAGAAGCTTCTCATACAGAAAGAAGAGCAAGCGTTGTATCTTGGATAAGCCCGGAAGCAGCCACCATAGCTCCAGCCAGACCTCATGAAAGGTGATAAGGACAGGCTTTCGATAAAATTTGGCGGCAAAGAATGCGGGAAATCCGGCATTATATGAGCTGGTGTGTACGATATCTGCCCATTTCGCCCATCGCAAGGCATAGAAAAAAGCTAGAAAGGTAAAAATATAGCGATTAGTCGTTGGAATCTCAATCACTTCCGGAAAAGAAATATGACCTCTTTCCTTGTGCTTACAACTTAAAACACGCACTTCATGACCATCCGATTGAATATCACGGACGAGTTCATAAAAGAGAGTCTCCACACCACCAATGTAGGGAGGATAATGCTCTAGGATATATAGGATTTTCATTCGGAGCTATCTACTTCATCAGACAAAGCATGAATTTTCTTTATATACTCTTCTTTTATTGCATCAGAAACAGCTTGCTTGCGCACCAAACTGGTAATTTGACGTTCCATTTTTTCTATTAAACTGGAATAATAAAAAGAAATCACGAAGAGAAGGCCCAATGCTACGAAGATTACTGAATTAACATTGCTTTTAAATCCAAGAAGTTGTGCAAGTTTTGTGGAAAAGAGATCTGGAAAAATGCTAAGTATAATTAATATGATCCAAAAACAAAGCCAAATAAGCAAACTCGACCGCATTCTTTTTCCTCTCATATATTGTCGATAGGAACGCACCATAAAATATAGGGCGATTAACGGAACAAGCCATTGATAAAATTCTAAATTCATACTACAAATATATTAATTTGTGTCGTTGCGTACCTTGGATAATGTTATTTATTCATAGTTTTGAGGCTATTATATAAAAACGTGATACATTATATCTTACAATGAATCAGGTCACCCCTAAGAAACCAACATCTTTTTCTTTCTCATTGCTAGTAGCAATTTGTCTGGGCGCGCTATGGATGTTATGGCTTGGCTTGGATTATTTTGATAAATACCCCTTGTTTGCGAAAGCCTTACAAGAAAGCGCCTTTTATCTTCCTATTTTGTTTTTTGCTGTGGCAGGCGGAATAGCAGTCAAGCTATTAGTTGCAACTGGGCAATCATTTCGATTTCTAAATGGCGCATCATTATTTGTGGGAAGCATGTTGCTGTATACCATTATACTATATGTAGCAAAATCTTCCCTTGATCGACGATTTAGCGTAGATGACGTATCTGTTGGTATGTGGATCTCCATGGTACTCGTATACAGTATCGGTCCCTTTCTTCTATTTCTTTTTTCCTATGGAGCGGGCGAAATCTTACTGACAGCTCTGGGCTATAAAGGAGAGAATTACACTCGCAAGATAATTGCTATAGCGATAGGATTGTTTTGCTTTTATTTCTATTCATTTTTGCTCGCTGGATTTGGTATACTCTATTGGTATACTGCAGTCATTGCATTTGTGGTGGTAGGGTTTTTGAGCTTTCGCCAAATGGCCGAATTGCTAAGGCAGCTTTTTATACACCCTATATCATTGAAGGGTTTGCGTTGGTATGGCGGAGTTTCTTTTGTCATTTTGGTTTGTATGTTATGGATGACCATCCCTCAATCAGTGACCATATTCCCAAAAGGTTATGATGCACAGACCTTGTATGCCTTATTGCCTAAGGTGATTGGGGAGGAACATCAGTTGATCGAAGGATACAGGCCTTATGCATGGTCTGTTATACAATCCCTTGGCTATATCTTTTTTGATGCCATGGAAATCTCGAATTTACTTTCCGGTATTATGGGACTGCTTGTTATATCCGCCACCTATGTACTATCGACTGAACAGCTAAAATTGCGTCGAAGCGAAGCCTTACTTGTTTGTGCTTTTGTTGTTGGCTTGCCAGCATTTACTACCCAATTATCTCATGAGCTAAAAATTGATTTAGCTCTTTTGTTTGTTCAATTAGCGGCTTTACTCTTACTCCTTGAAAAGAGAGTCGCATTACTCAAAGATGTAAAACTAGCCATTTTGTTAGGGTTGCTTCTTGGATTTAGCATGAGTATAAAAGTATCCGCTCTTTTATTCATTGTAGCAGCTATTTCTATTAGTTGGCATAGTAAGAAAAACTGGACGTTAGCAGCTGCAATATTTTTAGCTACCCTGGGGCTATTTTATCTAGCTAGAATAGATACGTTTACCGGATTAGATTTAGGTTTTGAAGCACGGTGGCTATATGGCGGTATCAGTCTACTCGTGGCTATTGGTCTCATCGTAAAGGCGGGTTTGTCACAATCCGAAGCAATAAGTCGAAGGATTCGAATGACACTCTGGATCGGTTTATTTATGGGATTATCCTTTTCCCCTTGGGTGATCAAAAATGCCATCGAATGTGGTCAGTGGAGTGTAAGTTGCTTTATTAACGGTGTCTCTCAAGAGACAGAACTTAATATGCAGGAAGTAGACCGTAATTATCAAGAGTATAAAAAAAATAAGCAGTGATTCGTAGGATTCTCATATTTATAGTCGTCTTTCTTGGATGTTGGGTGGGAGTCACTGCCCAAACGCAAGAGAAAGATAGTGATCCAGCGAGAGAAGAGCTCCAGCGTTATCTGGGATATGAGCCGGGTGTCAGTAAATTTATCAGCTTGCCCTATGATCTGACGATGGGCGTCAATATCAATGGTAACTACCAGAATATTGGATTCATGCTATTGGGCTTAGTCGGATTCTTACTTCTCTTCGCAAGTCGAAAACGATGGTGGACTTTTGTACTGAGCCTCTTCTTACTCATATTGATGGGAAGTGTCAGCTTATATTACGGAAAAATTGGCACTACAAAGGACCATAATGCCTCACTCGCCGAATTCGATAATGCTAGTTTTTCTGCTACTCATCCTACCATAAAGGCAGTATATGAATGGAATCATAGACTGATGGCCCCTATCATGCAACCCTTTGAATCCATTTCTCAGAAGGAGGATTTTTTAAGTTATTGGTATATCGTAGGAGGCGCGGGGCTGCTGTTTGCCCTTATGTTTCTCTGGAGAGAACGGTTTTCACATACCAAAGTGGTTCAGTTAAGCCTCTTTGCCATATTCACGGCAGCCCTGTGGCTTTATCTTTCCGCGGGAGTGATTTGGTATGGATTTGTAAGTTTGGTAGCAATTGCGACAGCAATATTATATGGTATACAATCTATACGTGAAACATGGGTTCGTCTTGGCTTAATTTCTGTCTTACTTGCCTGGTGTCTGGCTGCCACGATCTTTAAGTCTGCGAACATGTATTATCTCACGGATGCCGCCAACTTTATGGTGGATCCTCCCGTGTGGCAGTATTATTCTGGCTCTGTAGATGAGGAGGTTATTTATAATGGATATTATAAAGAGCTTAGTAAAGCTTTGCGGATTTTAAACCGGGCCGAAGACACAAAAATATATAAGGCAGGAACGAGCTTCAATGTGTTTATCACTGATTCTGAGAGAAGAATATTTAAAGATAACTTATTATCTTTTTATAATAATCTGACGAAGCGGTATGAAGAACATGAGATCCCTGATGTCTTATATGCGAATGGGTTTCGCTATGTGATTGTGGGATTGCGCACCTGGTATATGGATCAAAGCCCCGAAAAGACCTTAAAAAAGAAGTATATTTCTTTCTATGATTTGCTGGTTCGTCAGCCTCAATTTGAGTTAGTAGCGACAGATCGAACCGTAAAACTGCCCGATGGAACACAAAAACAGCAATTGGCTGGTGAGATTGTAAACTACGGGTATTATGCCTTATTTCGCATCAATGAATAAGCAAGATGTATATATTGTGATCCCGGGCAAAGATGAAGCCAGTCGCATTGCGACGGTCATTCATAAAATTCAAGAAAATGGCTTTTATCAGATCGTAGTTGTTGATGATGGCAGTCAAGATGACACCTTTGAAGTGGCACGCGGTTTGGCGCCTTATGTGCTGCAGCATTCCATCAATTTAGGTGTTGGAGCAGCTACGCAGACAGGAATTGAATTTGCCTTGGTAATGGGAGCTGAGTACATTGTCACCATTGATGCGGATACCCAGCACAATCCGTCCAATATTCACCGTATGCTAGAAGCTCTACAATCAGCTGACCTAGTTATCGGTAGTAGGTTTAAACAAGAGAATGAAGAAATCCCACGTAGCCGTCGGTTTTACAATGCTATAGCAAATCTGATTGCCTACATTTTGACTGGTATATGGATAACGGACTCTCAAAGTGGGTTTCGCGCTATGAATCGAGCATTTGCACAAGACAATCCGATTGAATGGAATGGCTTTGAATATTGTATAGAGATGCTACGCCATGCGTCCATACACGGCTATCGTATTTCAGAGGTGCCTATAGACGTCAGTTACAGTAAAGAAACGATGGAGAAAGGGCAAAACTTGCTGACTGGCGTTAAAACCTTAGGCCGTATTATAAGCCGCCGATTTCATGATTAAATGGGGTGAACGTCCTGTACCAATCCATAGCTTTTGTCACTACCTTTGCGAAATATGAATAATCTAGATTCGCAGCAACAAGCATATTTCGCCTTACATATCGCCGTGTTACTATTTGGCTTTACTGCTATATTGGGCGACCTCATTAGTTTATCGGCCCTTTCCATAGTATGGTGGCGCTTATTGATAACCTCATTGAGTCTCATGGTGGTTGTGCCTGTAATTCATATCCTGCGCACTATACCTCCTACACGCCTAGTACTGTTTTCTTTGATAGGCATCATTGTTGGTCTCCATTGGTTGACGTTCTACGGTGCAATTAAATTGTCAAATGCCTCGGTTACGTTAGTGTGTTTAGCAACAGCCTCTTTCTTTACGTCCCTCTTAGAGCCTTTGATCCTCGGGCAGCGTTTTAATTGGTACGAATCGGCCATAGGATTGATAATTATTCCTGCAATGGCATTTATTGTATCAGATTTATCCCTTGATTTAATCTGGGGCGTACCCGTAGGCCTAGCTTCTGCCTTCTTGGCAGCCTTATTTTCTACCTTAAATAAGAAGTATATCCATACTGAGCGGGTTTTACGAATCACCTATATTGAGTTAACGGCAGCCTTACTATTTCTCACTCTGCTACTTCCATTTTTCCTTTCGGAAAATAGGGGGAATAAATTTTGGCCTAATGGATTGGATTGGGTGTATTTGATTGTCTTGGGTATTCTGTGCACCACAGTCGCCTTCGCTCTTGCTTTGCAAGCTTTACGTCATCTTTCTGCCTTCGTATCTAGTCTTACAATTAACTTAGAGCCGGTCTATGGTATACTACTAGCTGCCGCTCTATTAGGAGATCATAAAGAATTGGATCTTTCCTTTTATATTGGTCTATGCCTTATTCTTGTCGCCGTCTTTTCCTATCCGTATATTGCCAAGCGATTTGCACCTAAAATATGAATGCATGAATAGTGGATCAGATTTACTACATGAATATTGTGAACAATATACCAGTCCACAATCCAAACGATTAGCAGCTATAGAACGAGCTACCCATCTGGAAACTACACAACCACGTATGCTAAGCGGGCATTTACAAGGACGTTTTTTGGCTTTGCTTTCTAAGTTGCAGCAACCTGAACTAATATTGGAAGTGGGTACCTTTACCGGCTATGCCAGCCTCTGTCTTGCTGAAGGCTTATCTGCTTCAGGAGAACTTCATACCCTTGAGGTCAATCCTGAATTACAATCCAAAGTAGAAAAGAATTGGAATGGGGCGAGCAAGCGAAATCAAATGCATCTGCACATAGTGGATGCGAAAGAATTTATACAACAGCAGGATGGCCCTTGGGATTTGGTGTTTCTTGATGCCGCCAAAAAAGAGTATCCACAATACTTTGATTTGTTGCATGATAAGGTTCCATCAGGGGGGCTGATCATAGCCGACAATGTATTATGGAGTGGAAAAGTAGTTGATACTGATGCCAAGGATGCCTCGACAGAAGCCCTAAGGACCTATGCAAGGAAGGTACAAAATCATCCCGATTGGGAAAATGTCATGGTGCCTTTGCGTGATGGCCTTTTAATAGCCAGAAAACGATAGTAGATGCCAGGCTCAAAGGTTTCCATTCGACCTCTTTCCAATTATCATGCTGCAGAATGGAATCAGTGGGCAGATCAAGCATGTTCGGTTTTCCCATATCTTCAATATGACTATTTAGATAGGGTCTGCGAGGGGCAGTGTTATGTTTACGAGGATGACACGGGGAGCTTGCTTCCTTTTTTGCGGAAGCGAAAATGGGGACTGCCTTATGTCACACATCCTCCATTTTTACAGCGATTTTTTATTATTAAGCCTTTCGGCAAAGCTGTTGAGGATCCCATTGAAGTTTTGGAACGATTTGCAAGGAGGTATCGCTTGATTCAAATGAAGGTGCATGTAGAGGAATTCAATAATAGAATCCCCTCTTGGATGCAAATTCGGTACAATCATATATTGCGGATAGGAGAGGAGCACTCCTTTTCAACTCATCATCAAAGAAACATAAAGAAAGCGGTCCACTCAGGTGCATATATGGAAGTCGTCTCAGATGCGGATGCATTTTTCAAGCATCTGAATACATGGAATATCCGTAAAAATACACCCCAATTGGAGCAAGTAGCCCAGCGACTCTTCCGATGGGCTGACGAAAAAGGTCTATTGAGAATGGCTGTAGCTCACCATACCAAAACCAAATGGCTGGCAGGATTCGGTGGAATACTTTGGAAGGGGAGGTTCATTCAGTTATTTCCTT
>JAOXNT010098757.1:0-15609 GCA_028565815.1 Cletocamptus dominicanus | reverse complement strand
CGTTATTTTTGCAGCCTACTGTACCAGTTCAGCCCCGTCCAGCACATAGTTAAAGGTATGCCGGTTGCTTTCATTCAGCCGCAGCGTGCCGCGGAAAATCATGACGGCATCGGTTTTGTACCGCTTCACATGCTTGGGTTGGATATTCAGCTTGACGATGCTCTCCGGGCCCGCCCCGCCGCAGAAGAAGCAGCTGGCATTGGGATTGCGGGAAAGTACGTAGCTGAGCCCCATGGCATCAAGCGGTATCATGTAGCCTTTGATGGTCACGGTCTGTCCGTCTTTGGCGCTGATTCTCTCGCCAAACGTTGCGGTCTGATACGGCACGCCGTAGTCTTCGGACAGGTGGTCTTCGAATTCGACATCGGCTAGGGTGCCCCAGTCGAGGAAATCTTGGGCGTTCGCCGTGAGGGCGGCAGTGAAAAAGAAGTAGAAGAGCAAGAAGTTCGGGCGCATCGGGTTGATTGTTTTGGCTAAAGGTACGATGATACTATACCGACGACGAAGTAGTTTGGGGCCCAAAAGGACTTCGTGTCGGCATAAACTCGTGCGTCGGGTTTGTGCCTTACGGCCAAACCTCTCCGTTCCGAGTTTACGTAAATGGGTTGAGCGCTGAGAATACCAGCCAACCAGCTTTCTCTATAACGTGTATAGGCCTATTTTGGTTGGCGGCGGGTGTGGGTGGTAACAAGGTCGATTAGTTCATCCGCCCGGTTAGTAGCCCCTTGGGCACCACGCTCCTGTGCCATTTTTTTGTGCGCCGGCTTATTGGAGCTCGAATAGATGAAGAAGGGCGTAGAGTCGTCAGTTTGTCGTAAGGCTTTCAGTAGTACATATCCTTCTTGGGGGCCTTCTGTACGACCCATATCCGAGACAATCGCTGCGTATGTTTTGGACTTCAGCAGTTGCAGAGCTTCCGCTGTATTTGCCGCGAGATCAAATGTAAATCCGAGTGAGGCCAATGCCTTTCGTTCGAATGCTTTATTGACAGGGCTATCGTCTACCCATAGTATAGTTTGTAGGTTTTTATCAACGCCCCTGAGGTAGTGGCTGGCGTTGATCATTCTGCTAGCTGCTTTGGTGAAGGTCTGTGCTCCTTTTTCTTTATCCGCGTTAATGAGGGAGCGAATACCCTCGAATAGTTCTTCCAAAGTAGGCTCATCGTCTTTTGCTTGATACTGTGTTTCCTGTTGATGCAATTCTTGAACCCGTTTTATGAGCTTGCCCCAAGGACGCCGCCGCGCAGTGAAATCCAAATACTGGAAGACGCTTAGTCGTGGATGGATATCGCAATCGTCGAGCAAGGCTGGCAGTACGCGCTTTCCGTTCCCAAGTGCAAAGGCCCATTCATAAGTGACGTAGGCAGAAGCGGCGGCAGCTGGGGTCAGCAGGACTATAATTGCGTCTGCGTTAAGCAAGCCGTAGTCAATTTCATTGCGCCATTCTTCACCGGCAACGATCTCATGGGCGTCTCGCCACACTTCGACCGAAGCCGCTTCCAGCTTCATCTTCATCAACTCCGCGAAGTCGCTCTGTTCCGAAGCGTAACTGATAAAAACCTTGGGTGGAGTAGCCATAATGGTTGTGGTGTTTTCTACGCTAAGGTAAAGGGTTTTCACTTTATCATCAGAAAGCTGCTGATATATTTAGGCTTATTTTCCGGTTTTGCTTATCTTCAAGTGCCATTGGTTTTGTTTAGCTTTTGGTTCGCGCTTAAAAGATAAGTATTACCAATGGCTTTTTCTAATATATGAATAGCCGGCTTATTGCCGGCCTTGGCTTGATGCAGCTTCTACGCCGCTTTTATCCAGCTACGCAAAACGTTACAATTAGGACTTTTGCAGTTACTCGGTTTTACCTTTTGCGGTTTTTAAGGGGGGGCACGCGGCGGCGCGGCGCAGCCAAGTTACGCAACGTCGAGCGGCTAAGTCGAACGCAATTAAGCCCAGGGTCTGCTTTTGACTTTTACATCACCACCGATTTACATTTTGCAGTTCCTAACCAGCCGCTCCGCCTCCCACCCCTCATTGTACAAATGGCAAGACACCCGTACCGCATTGCCCCGGATAGAAACATGCACCTTTTCTTCCTGCAACCGCTGCCGGAAGCGGTCCATGTCAGCCCCATCGGGTAAGCGGATGCCGACGAGGTGGTGTGCCCGCTGTGCTTCGGGTTCTACGTAGCAGCCCAGTTGTTCGAGCTGTTGCAACGGTTCGCGCATCAGCGTTCGGGTATAGTCCTGAATGTTGGGCACCCCCCAGGCCAGCAACTGCCGGATAGCGGTTTCCAGCATGGGGACAAAGACGAAGTTGCTCTGTTCGCCCATGTTGTAGCGGGCGGCCAGCGGCTGGTACTGCGGCTGGTAATTAGCTAAGTTGCGGAAGTCGTGGCTGTCGAGGCGGTTGATCCAGTTTTCCTCCACCGGGACGCCGCCGTCGAAAGCGGGGCCGTAGTAAGCGAGGCCGGTGGTGTAGGGGCCCATTAGCCATTTGTAGGCCGCGCAAATGAGGGCATCCGGCTGTATTTCCTGTATGTCAAAATGCAATGCCCCAACCGACTGTGTGCCATCGATGACGAGCAAGGCGCCGGCTTCGGTAGTGCGTTGCCGGATGGCGGGCAGGTCGAAAAGCGTGCCGTCTGCCCAGTGCACATGCGCGAGGCTGACCATAGCTGTACGCTCGTCAATAGCGTCTAAGATGGCTTCATTCCAAGCCAGCGCCCGTGGGAACTCATCGGGTGGGTCGACGATGCGAATCTGCGCGCCGCTTTCGTGCGCCACCCGCTCCCAAGCGTAGTAGTTGCTCGGAAACTGCTCCTGTGTGATGACGATATTGTCGCCCTTTTGCAGCTTCAGGTTGTTGGCCACGGCCGCCATGCCGTAGGAAACCGAGGGGATAAGGGCAATGCGCCCCGGCTCCGGGCAGTTGATCAGTTTAGCGTACGCCCGCCGCAGCGCCTGCACGGGCTTGAAGAAGTCCTCCAGTTGTATCTCGTAGGGCCGGCCTTTGCGCCTCAGCGCCATGAGCCCTGCCGCTTCCACGGATTTGAGCTGGGGGGACATGTACGCGCCGTTGAGGTAGGCGACATCGTCGGTAAGGTCGAACAAGTGGCGTTGGCTGGGTAGCATCTTTTGGAGCAAAGCTACGGTTTATACGGGCTTTTCTGTATCTGCTTTTGTGTGAAATGATCATTTCAGTTTCCAAAGCTAATACTGCTGCGATGCAGGTGTAATCTAGGTTGAACGGGGTAGCCGAGTGCATGATCAACGCTTATTTTGAAAAATGGTGGTTGTACAGGGCAGTGTTTTTTACTGCAAAAAAATATACACCATTTCTGTTTTGTTTGCTTAGTTATAATTTTGTAAGTTGAGTGTTATTTTCAATCAAGATTTTGTGTAATTGAAAATCTTTATAAAGGCAACCCATGCGTAAATTCCTGTTTATCTCTTTTTTACTTTTCATCTTCATCTCCACAAATGCTCAACGTATGATCGTCGTCCATGAAGAAATTACAGCCAGTGAAGCCACCCTCCCTCTTGGAGGGGGGTTTACAACCAACTCCCTGGGGCTGCATATTGAAGACAGCTTGGCAGGAATATTGAGAAATTTGTATGCACTGAATGGAGAGCCTTTGCGCACCGAACAGATATCTTTAGAGCAAAACCCTCTCGTTCGGTTGCAAGTAGTAAGCCGACAAGTTAAACCGATTTCGAATTATATTGAGGGGGGGATTCAAAAGCTTCTTCAGCATTATACCCTGCACGAAAGAACGGCAAATGATACTCTGGTAGACGTGATAGTGATAACTGGTATTAATGTAGAGGAAAGCCATTTGGATACTAAGGTATTAGAGTTAGGCTTGAGCGACAAAGGTATTAGCTTTGATCATTCCTCTCTATCTACGGTGTGTTGGAAGCTGATCAATATTGGCATTCTTATCAAAGTGCTGGATAAGCGGCTATTGAAAGAAAGGCTTACTATGTATATACCTAATGAAGTGATAGCACCTTCCATGTCTGGCACAAAGGAAGTACTAAACATTATGAGGGAAGCCGGAGTTAAATGCAGCATCCAGCAGTTACCTTTGCAAAAAATTGTAGATTGAAGTACTTTCTTTTCATCATTTTTACCGTTTTGACCATGAGAAGGAACTGCCAATCGTTTTCGATAGAAATAGAAGAAAAAAGCGACGCCAATACTGACTGGTACATGGGGGAGGTAACTTCGTATTCACTGCTCGGTATCCGCTTAAAAATATTCTTTCCTATTGTATTTCAAAAACGGGGAGAGGTATGCCAAAGGCTCATGTTGTTTTGAAAGAAAACCCTGTTATTGAGCTCAAGGCTATAAATAGGAATGTATTTCCGGAGCACATCTTACTTCAACGTATCGCGGAACAATTGATGGAGCGGTACGACCTTTGTTACCGGGCCTCTGAAAAGGAAGAAGGCGAGGTATTGCGGCTCCATTCCTTGGAACGCTATCCAGTATCCGACCAGAAAAATGGGGGTACACAACTGCATCCAAACGGCGATTTTACATTGGACAACATGTATTTATCAGGTATATGCTGGTGGTTCGCACATCACGGTATCGTGGTCGAAGTAGAGGATAAGACAATAGTGGACAAAATCAGGGCCACCATAGAGGTCCCCGCAGCTATCATCGCTCAGATGCCGGACAATCCGGTAATTGTAGAGGAGTTTTTGAATCGACAAGGTGTTTTTTGTACTTTAGAGTCGAAGCCTGCTCTTCAAGTAGTATCAAAAGCGGAATAATATACTTGAGCCTCTCAGCACTGTCGGCAGCCTTCAAAACCACTTTACTATGCTAAGCGACACATTAATCTACTGTCTAATGATAATCCCTTCTATTAACGGACAGGTGCACGGCAAGTTTTACATTACAGACCACTACGTGCTCATGGAGTCAAAAAGCCTCGTGGACAGTACGCCATACAACTGGCTACATGACGTCCGCGTCGGAACGGACCATGTGCTGAAGCAGGGTGAATACGAACAAATAGCAGCTTACCCTGTGAAGTACGGTAAACCCCGAGATTGGGTAGCCGCCGGAAGCGAGGTGTTGGGGTACCAGAAAATAGCGGATACGACCTACCAAGATTGTGAATGCATAGTGCTACGGGAAGATACACGCATGCCAGACCCATTATCCACGGGTAAATCATTCACCTCATCCGTCTACAATATCATGTGCAAAGTGCCCGAGATAGAAGCTCTCCCTTTGTCCACTCGTCTTCGCATACCAGGGTATAAAGAATGGGTAAACGAATCGTATCCTATGCTGATGAAGCAGTACGACAAAGAGGTGCCTATTCCTATTATAGAAACCCGGCTTGAGCGGCGCGTGCCTTTCCCAAGGGCGCGGGTGCGGGAGTGGTTTGGCGTGGAGGTGCGAGAGTAAGCAGGCCGGGCACACAACGGAGCGGCCTTTGCGATTGAACGGGGAACTGGAAAGCCGCTTAGGCTGGGCTTCAGCCAGTCTCAATAGAGGCAGGCACCGCTGAACCGTATTTTTCCCCATTTCCGATCCGAAGGACTACACTCCCTGCGGTCGTTTCACCTTCAGGGCAAGCTTCCTCTGGTCGCCGAAGCCAGCGGGCGAAGGAGACCGATTTCCCACTTCCAATTTCCGATTTCCGACTTCCAATTTCCACCACCCCACTACTTCAACCGCTCCACCTCATCCCCCGGCCGCGCGTACCGTAGCCGCGACAGCAATTTCGGCGCAAAGTAGCTATCCAGGCCCGCCACGCTGACCACCTCGCCGTATTCCAGTTTGATGTGGCCGTCTTCGGCGATCAGGCTATCTTCGATCAGCACCTCGATGACTTTCCCGACGATAAAGAGGGTCCCATTGGCTTGGATCGGGTGCTCTTCCTCCAATTGCAGGCCCAATTTGATCGGGCTCTCCTGCACATAAGGGGCTGGGTGCGTGTCGGTGTACTGCTCGTGCAGGCCGACGGCTTCAAACTCAGATTCCTCCGGCCCGTATTTGGCGGAAGCCTGATGGGCTTGCTGGTAGATGGATTCGGTTACTTGGTTGAGCGTGAAATAGCCCTTGGCTTTGATGTTGTGGTAAGTCTGCCGCGGCACCGTCAGCGGGCGCATGACGAAGCCCAGCAGGGGAGGCGTCGCCCCGATATGGGTGACCGAATTGAATAGGCCGAGGTTAGGGACGCCTTTGTGGCTTACCGTTCCCAGCAGCTGGCAAGACCGAAAACCGGAAATGGTGTTCATAAAGTCACGGCGGTAGAAGCGCTCCATCGCCAGTATGTCGTCTAGGGAGAAGTGTTTTTCCATCTTTATTCGTTTTTTAGACTTGACAAGGGCTAGCTCGGGAAACTTGTCAAGTCTGATTTTTCCAGCCAACCATAGTAGCGAGTGGCTTTCAGCCTATAAAGAACACTTCCTCGCTTCCTTCGTTTAAAAGTAGTATATTGAACCGTATGCCGCATTCGGACAAACATACCGCCCTGCCTACTTTTGAGGAAGCGAAAACACATTACACTTCCCCTAAGCGTTCGCGCACCATGCGCCGTATTCGTGCCAAAGATACCAAAGCGGAAGTCAAGCTGCGGCGGGCGCTGTGGCAAAAAGGGTACCGCTTTCGCAAAAATGTCAAAGACTTGCCCGGCACCCCCGATATCGCCATCAAAAAATACAAGCTGGCCGTGTTCGTAGACGGCGAATTCTGGCATGGCTACGACTGGGCGACCAAGCGCGACACCATCAAGAAGAACCGCGCCTACTGGCTGCCGAAAATCGAACGCAACATGCAGCGCGACCACCAATATACCCTAGAATTGCAGGATAAAGGCTGGACGGTACTCCGTTTTTGGGAAAGCCGGCTCAAGCAAGAATTCGACTTATGTCTGTCGATTGTCGTGGAAGCCATCGAAGAAGCCCGCCGAAATGCGTGAAATTGCCTAACTTAGGGCGTCTAATCCAAACTGGCCTATGATTCGTTTTTTACTGTCCCTGTTTTCGCTGCTCTGTTGCGCCACCGCTCTTGAGGCCCAAGCTTGGCAAGCGGACAAGCTCTCTGTAGCCCTGCAAACCGAATTACAAGCCCAACCCGGCCAACCCCAACACATCCAGATTTTGCTCAAGGACCGTGTCGACCCTGCGCTGGTTGAAGCTCGGTATCGCCGGATGAATATGAGCCTTTCCGAACGCTCCGCTGCACTAATAAATGCCTTGCGGCAAAAAGCAGCCAATACGCAAACCCCGGTGGTCAAAACCTTGGAAAGCCTACCCGGTATTCCGCCCGAAAGCATCGCGACCTTTTGGATTGCCAACCTGATCTTCTGCCAGGCCAGTCCCGCCGCTATCGCCGAGCTCAGCCGCGATAGCCGCGTGGAGTGGATCGACCTCGATTGGGAGGTGAAAGTACTGGATGCCGTGGAAAGCTGCCCCGCCCCGCCAGTACCCGACGGCCGCGAGCCGGGATTAGATGCAATTGGCGCACCCTTTATGTGGGCACTGGGGTACACCGGCTACGGTACAAAAGTGCTGGTGGTCGACTCCGGCAACGACCCGCAACACCCGGCTATGCGCCAGAATTTTGCTTACAACTACCTCCCCCTAGAGCAAGCTTGGGCCAACGGCGAACAACCTTATTTCTGCAGCGACCACGGCACCCACGTCGGCGGCACTATCGTTGGCCTAGACCGCGCGACCAACGATACCATAGGGGTGGCGTTTGGCGCGCTTTGGCAGAGCAGTGCGGCCCATTTTGCAGACTGTGAAGGCGAAGCGCGGGCCCGGGACTTTGTGCAGCTATTCGAATGGGCAATGGACCCCGACGGCAACCCGGCGACGATTGACGACCGCCCGGATGTCATCAACAATTCCTGGAGCCGCAACTTGCCGACCAACGAAGACTGTGGAGACCCCATTACCCGCGCCATAGTCGACGCGGTATACGCTACCGGTATAGCCGTGGTCTTTTCCGCTAGCAACGAAGGGCCGGACGACGCCACCATCGGTAATCCACCCATGGAGAATTGGGATACCCTGCGGATGTTCTCCGTGGGAGCCTTGAATGGTAATTCCAGCAGCTTGCTCGTCGCTGATTTCTCGAGCCGCGGCCCGACCGTCTGCGGGGGGGAAGGGGCTTTGGCTATAAAGCCAGAAGTCAGCGCGCCCGGCGTCAGTGTGCGCTCCTGCTCACTCGATGGCAGCTATGAGGAAAAAAGCGGCACATCTATGGCGGCGCCACACGTTTCCGGTGCGCTGCTGCTGCTGAAGGAAGCATTCCCCTATCTAGAAGGCGAGATGTTGATGCGAGCCCTGTACGAATCCAGTATAGACCTAGGCCCCGCAGGAGAAGACAACCAATACGGCCGCGGTATGATCTACCTGCCTAATGCCTATCAGTGGCTACTCGACCGGGGAAACGTGCCTGCCCCGCCAGTCAGCTCCGCCAACGATGTAAGCCTGCTGCGGGTAACCCCTTTGAAACGCAGCTGTTTGAATACATTGGAAAGCGAGATCACTATAAAGAATAATGGGCTGGACACGCTGACTAGCTTGCAAGCTGCCGTAAGCTTATCAGGAACCGCTGATACCTTCAGCTGGACGCTACAGCTACCGCCGGGCGAGATGGCTGCGCTGCCGCTGCCTACCATTATCGCTTCTACCGGGCGGAAGGAAATGGAAGTCAGCCTGCTCCAAGCCAATGGCGCACCGGATACCCGCAGGCTCGATAACCGCATCAAACAGCAAGTGGAGATTTTTGACGATGTGCCGGTGGCCACAGACGTGATACTGCCCATGCCCGTCTGCACGGGAGGCACGGCAAGCGCGCAGAGCCTTTACGAGGGCGAAGCCCGCCACCGCTGGTTCGACGCCGAGGTCGGGGGGCAGCTAATCGGGGAGGGAAGCTTGTTAACGCTGCCTGGCGTCTTGACGGATACCACCGTCTACCTGCAAGTGAGCCCGTTGGCCCAGTTGGGGGAAGCGGCTCCTTCAAGTTCTCCGGGGCAAAGCGGGAATCAAGAAGAAGGATTGGTGTTTGATGCCCAGTATCCCTTCACGTTGGAGTCTGTTTCGGTTTACGCCTCCTCACCCGGCGGATTTGTAATTCGTTTTGATGGGGCAAACGGAACCGGGGATTCTGAGCTGGTGCAAGTGGAAGAAGCCGGTTGGCAACGCATTCCGCTTAACTTTGAGATACCCGCAGGCGAAGGCCATGAGCTACTACTGCGTATTGGTATGCCGTTGGGTTACGAAGAGCGGGCTGCAGGTTTTGCTTATCCCTACGTGCTGGATGATATCGTTACCATTGACAGTGCTACGACCGGCCAGTCCGAATACCGCTACTTTTACGATTGGGCCATCGAATACGATTACTTCTGCGGCCGCAGCCCATTGACTATTCCAGTGTCGGCAGCCGCTGCTGGCGATCCGCTGAGCATTTCCGCATCCGACAATTCGGTCGATCTGGCGGTAGAGACCGGGGCAGTTAGCTTTTCGGCTACGCCAGCGGATGCTGAAGCCTGGCAGTGGGACTTTGGCGATGGCAATACGAGCACAATGCCCAACCCAACCCACACTTACAGCGATACAGGCAGCTACCATGTAAAGTTGACTGTACAAACCGGGGAAGGCTGTACCGACGCGGCTACCTTCGACCTACAGGTATCCGACAGCAGCCGGCCGGCAAGCACCTTTGACTTGGAGGCCGGCGAGCGATTGCGCCTTTATCCCAACCCGACCACCGACGAGCTTTGGCTGCAATTCGGCGCTAGTGGAAGTGAAGAAGTACAGCTGCAACTGCTCGATATGCTGGGGCGGCCACTCTGGGCGGATCAACGCTGGGTAGGTAAGAACCGCCCCGAACTAGTCAACATGCGGCCTTTCCCGGCTGGTGCTTATTGGCTGTTGGTGCAAACAGAGCAACGATTGATTACCCGGCGGGTCATCCGTGTCAAATAATGTCTAATAAACAGGGCAGCAATAACGTTACTTCCCCGAACAAAACGATCCAAAGCCTACATGCAAGTACAATCTTTGTGGATTACCCTCTGCTTTTTGTTGTCCACGGTCTTTCTTGGTGCACAGCCGCAGGCCGTGCTCAACCAAGCCGCCGAGCTTTCCGAAAAGGGGCAGTATCGGCAAGCCAACCAACTGCTCGATACCTTTATTGCCAACTACCCGACCCGCGAGTACGACCTGGGGGACGCCTACTACCAAAAGAGCCAGAACTACTACGCCCTTGGCAAGCTTAACGAAGCCATCGCCGCCAATGAAGCATCCCTACAGATCAGGCTGCCGCTCGGGGCCGAGGAGCTGGGGAAAAACTATCTCCTTGCCGGCCGGATAACGCTGGGTATGCTCCGATTGCCCGATGCGCTGGCAAGCTTGCAGCTGGCAGATCAGTTCCCTTTTATCGACGATCCGCGGCTGCCCGCCGAAGTGCAGCGCTTGCTGGGTGAGGTTTACGCTACGGCGGGCAAACCTAGGCAGGCTTTACCCTACTACGACAAAGCCTTGGACAATCTCGCTGTAATGGCAGGCGAAGACGACCCGGCTTACCACTCGCTACTACTGGAAAAAGCCCGCTTGTGGCAGCCTATTGCGCCGGATTCGGCAAAAGCCTTGCTGTCCGCTTTGGTGAAAAAGTCGCCCACCGCTGCCCACTACCAAGCTATGGGCGATTACTACCGGCAGCAGCAGTCATGGGCGGCAGCTACCGGGCAATACCAACAAGCCTACACGCGGGCCGCGTCGGATGCGCATTTGCGGAAAGCCGAACTGCTCTTGCGTCTAGGGCAGGTAGCGCTGCGGCAAGGGCAACCCGCTACTGATTACGCGCGGCAGTGCATGGAGCGGCTTTGCCCCGGCTTTAAGGCCGAAACTGCTGCTGATTTGCCAGCATCGGGGCAAACCCTACGCGATACGCTGTTGATGGTAGCAGCCCTGCGGCTGAAGGCGGAGCAACACCTCTATAAAGACCCACGCCCCCAAGATGTGGAACGTGCCGCCACTGCCGCCCGCTTGGGCGTGGAACTGTTCGAGCAAGAAGCCAGCCGTTACCGGGAATTCCGCTTGCGCAAACGTCAAGCGTTGCCGCTGTTGAGCGTCTTTGCCCCTTTGCTCTACGCGCTTCGAGCACAGGGCGAAGACGAGCAAGTACTGGCTTACGCCGATCGCATGGTGCAGTGGCATTGGTACCTGAGTGGCCTGCTAGAGCGGGTCTCAGATGCCCCGGTAGAGCGGGTACGCGAAGGCTTGCAACCCGATCAAGCCCTGCTTTCTTACCATAGCAGTGGCCGATACATGATAGGTACTGCCGTTAGCGCGGAGGACATCGCCACGGCCGTCATTCCCCTCACCGATGCTACAGGCTTTTCCTTAACCGATGCCATACCGCAGTTTCGTACGGCCATCAGCGAGGAAGACGGTGATGCCTTTTCTACGCTCGGGTACAGCTTGTACGAACTTTTGCTGGAGCCGCTAGCGGATGTGGTAGCGGATAAGGACCACCTGCAAATTTACCGCAACGGAATCTTGGAAGGCTTGCCCTTTGAAGCGCTACTGACGAAGGCACCCAAAAAGCGTCGGCGGCACAAGTACCACCGCATGGATTTCTTAGGGGAAGAAACGGCTATTACTTACAGCAGCCGGCCCTTGCAAGCGGTCAAGAGCGGGCCCTTGCGGTGGCCAAAAACGCTGGCGGTCGTACCTGGCTTTGAAGGAGCATCCAGGCAACTAGGCCCGGCGGAGCGACTGATGGCAAGGTTGTGGACTACCAACGCCACGATTGAGGAAGGGCAGATCAAAGCCGACCCGCCGGCCATCACGTTTGCAATAGGCCAGAAAAACCTAAAGGGGGCTGCTGCCACGGAGCACCGCTTGGACGAAGCATTGCTGCAAAGTACTTGTCTGGTCTTGTCAGCCCCCTATGCCGAGCGCGTGGATTCGCCGGTCGCGTCCGCTTTTTTGCTGGCGCAAGATACGGTGGGGTACGAGGATGGCCTCTGGCGGCTGTCGGACTGGGGCGGACAGCTGCGGGATAAAGGCTTGGTACTCATTGGTACGCCCATACCCGAGGTGGTCCGCACAGCCGCGCTTATTGAGGTTAGTGCTTTACTGTTTGCGGAAGCCGGTCAACAAAACCTACTGGCTGCTCTGGCGGAGGGCTACGCTGGCTTTTCCCTGGCGGAAGCGACGTTGTCCTTGCGGCGGGCGAAGGCTAAAAAGCGCAGAACGGCTGCCCCACGCCACTGGACTGGGCTGTGGGTTATGGCACAATAGCAATAGGCGCAAACACGCAGCGGGTTTAGCTGTTTTTTAGCTATAGAACCAAATACAACCGCTGTATGAAGCTTAGAACACTTACGTTATTTTTATTGCTGGTAGCCGGAACGCTGGTGCAGGCACAGATTGCCCCGATGGATGTCGCCAAGATGGAATCGGTCGTGTCCGTCGATATTTCTGATGATGGCAACTACGTGGCGTATACCAAAGCAGTGCCCGCCGACCCCCACAAGGAGAACCGGCCGGCCAGCTACCACCTCTACCTATATAACTTAGAGACCAAGCAATCCTTGCCTTTCCTCACCCGAACCTCTGCCCGGGCGGTTAGCTTCCGGCCCGGCACCAACGCCATCAATTTCTTGGCACGGATGGAGGGCGACGCACACACCGCGCTGTACGAGATGTCGCTCATGGGCGGTGAAGCACAAAAAATCTACGAATTTGAAACCAGTATTTCCGACTACTACTGGTCGGCAGATGGCAGCCACCTGGCGTTTATAGCCGATGAGAAGAAGGAAGAACAGGAAATGGGGCAAAAGTTACCCTACGAGCCCATCGTTTACGAAGAAGATCCGGCCTACTCAGAAGGCTACGTCATGGATTGGTCAGAGCGCGAGCCTAAGAAAATCCGTATTCCCGGCGACTTGCACAGCATGGCCTGGAGCCCGGACGGTAAGCGTTTGGCAGTGGCTGCGGCCCCCACGCCTTTTGTGGATGACTACTACATGAAGCAGCGTATTTCAATTGTGGACGCGAATAGCCGGGAAAAAATCGGCGAAGTTAAGCACGCTGGCAAGCTGGGGCATTTTGCTTGGAGCCCAGACAGTCGGCTACTGGCTATGATAGCCGGGGCGAATATCAATGACCCTATCGCCGGCCGTTTGTTTGTAGTGGCCGCGGACGGTGGGCAGCCACAAGTGCTGCGTCCAAACGCTGAGATGAAGTTTGACGATTTTGCCTGGAGCGGAGACGAAGAGCTAATCTTCGTAGCTAGCGAAGGAGTAGCCTCTACGCTCGGTACGATCGACGCGGACGGTACGAATCTGAAGGCTATGGATGTCACCGAGGGGTTGAATATCGGTGGTATTGACCGGGCGTCGAATGGCAGCCTGGCTTTTACCGCCAATTCTTCACAGTTTCCCGACGAGGCTTTTGTACTGCCCACGGATATGAACGAGGCGCAGCGTCTGACCATCAGCAACCCTTGGCTGGCGGACAAAGAGCTGGCTAAGCAAGAGGTTATTGAATACGAAGCCCGCGACGGTCAATCGCTGGAAGGCATTCTCATTCACCCGCTGAATAAGGAAACGGGCAAGGAATATCCCATGATCACGGTGGTGCACGGTGGCCCGGAAAGCCACTATGACAATGGCTGGCTGACCTACTATTCCACCATGGGGCAGATGGCTGCTACGGAAGGCTACTACGTCTTTTACCCCAACTACCGGGGCAGTACCGGGCGTGGTGTGGATTTTGCCATGTCGAGTCAGGGCGACCCGGCCGGCAAAGAGTTTGACGATATTGTCGATGGTGTGGATTACTTGTTGGAGAACTACGAGATAAACGAAGAGAAGGTGGGAGTCACTGGCGGTTCCTACGGCGGCTACGCGACTGGCTGGATGGCGACGAAATACACGGACCGCTTTGCGGCAGGCGTCATGTTTGTGGGCATTAGCGACAATATCTCTAAGTGGGGCACGACGGATATCCCCGAAGAGCTTTATCTGGTCCACGCCCGCAAGCGCATTTGGGACGATTATCAGTTTTTCTTGGAGCGCAGCCCGATCTACTACGCGGATCAAGCAGACACGCCCCTGCTCATCATGGCGGGTGCGGAGGATACCCGTGTGGACCCCAGCCAATCGGTGGAGTTGTACCGCCACATCCGCACGCGCACGGATACGCCGGTGCGGCTTGTGCTTTACCCGGGTGAGGGGCATGGCAACCGCAATGCTTCTGCTCGGTTGGACTATAGCTTGCGATCGCTGGGCTGGTTCAATAAGTATCTGAAAGGGGAGGCGTCGGATTATGCGAAGCCTTAATGGGCGGTTTTTTGGTAAAGACTTGGACGGCCAGTCACTGGAGTGTTTGCTTTCGGTGGCTGGTTTTTTGTTTTTGGATGGGGGCTGGTGCGCCCCCGCTGGGGTTGGCGTTGTACTCACGAGCGATTTTATCTATCTTTAATTCACGAGGGGGGGGAGAAGTAGCAAATGAAGTTATTGAGATTAAGGTGTTTTATGGTCATCACTTCATAAAATCGATGCCTATGGATATTGAGATTATTCGTGGAATAGCCACTATACTCACCGTGATTTGCTTTGTATTGTCTGCCAAGGAGTGGAAGCAGCGCTACTATCGTAAGTCGGCGCGGGCAGGCTGGTTGGTGATCACCATGAGTGTCATCGTCCTGCTGAGTGTGCTGACGGTATTTTCCCGGCCGATGTTGGATGTGCTAATTGCAGTATTGACTTACCTGTGGTTGGTGGCAGCGGCGGTTTGGCTGGGGAAGTTACTGTGGTACCGGAGGCTTAAGGCTTAGGGTATGCATCATAGCCACCCCATTTCATCCAGCGCGAGATAACCCGCATCCACGTTGGCGAAAGCTGTGTCGGCCGGGTTTTTCAGCAGCTGGCGGAAGGAAGAGACGGGCAGGCAGAAAACTTCTATAAACTCATCATCGTCCAGGTCTTGCTGGGCGACTTTGGCGCAGTCGGTAGCGATCATGCAGATGTGGCGCTCGGTAGAGTAGGCCGAGCGGATTTCCTTGAGCAAGCGCACTGTGGTGGCTTGGTAGCCGGTCTCCTCCAATAGTTCCCGGCGGGCCGCTTCCTCTGGCGACTCGGTGGGGTCCACATAGCCCTGCGGGAAGCTTGTCAGTACACATTCGGGGCCGGGGCGGAACTGCCGCACGAGAATGGCCTCCTCGTGGGTGGTAAAAGCCGCAATAGTCACAAAGGTATCGTTGCCAATCACGTCAAAATCGGCGTGGCGGCCGTCCGGCATCTCAAAGCGCCGCCGCAGCATGTTGCGCCATCCGCGGAAGGTGTAATGCTCGGTTATTTTTTTCCAGGCTTGCATAAGGGATTAAAGATAGCGTGTTTCTGGCAGGTTTCGCTATTTCGTTACCTCCAATTAGGGCAAACGCGCCAAACGTAGTTTTCGCTAAAACGCGCGATACAAACCTTTAAGGGGGGATTTAGCTTGTTTTTCGCCTCGAGTCGGCCACGTACGGGCCCGTATGGGCTGGGCTTTCACTTTTTTCATTGCCAAAAAAGTGAACAAAAAGGCTAGAAATTGCAAACTCCTCCGTCGAACATGCAATT
>JAOXNT010097646.1:0-15625 GCA_028565815.1 Cletocamptus dominicanus | reverse complement strand
AAAAATATTAATAAAAAAAGCCGGGTAAAGTTAAAAAAATGTCCCGGCCAAAAATTAAAGTCTGAAAAAACCTATGTAGATTTTGCTTTACAAAGATATATATATATATATACGGTAATAAATAAAAAAGGTTACTTATTTTTAAAATTTATTTCTAAAACATATAATTTTTATAAAAATACCTTGTAGCATATCTAATGCCATCTACACAATGATTATTTTTATCTTCAGGAACATTTAACAATTTGCCTGTTTTGTCATCCTTAGGATATTTATAATTTGAAAATTCATCTATTAACATATCACTTTCTGGTGTGTTATCATCAATGAGAAATATTTTAAACTCTCTCATTTTGTCTATTCCATCTATTATACTACCCTCTCCTTTTGTCGATCCTAAAGCGTTTATTCCAGCATATTGAAGCTCTTTAATTTTATCTTTTCTTGCTGAATCACAAACAGTTGGTTCATTTGTAATATTTACTTTTCTACATATTTTTATCATTTCAGAATTAAGTAATTCGCTTTGATAAATATGACATTTTATGTAAAGTAATTTTTCTTTTACATTAAAATTACATTCTGTTAGCGTATGGGGGTCATTACCTCCCCAATCAACGCCAAACATTTTTATAAAGTCGATATTTTCGGGTAGTTTTTTTACTTTTTTCCAATATTTAAATACTAATCCTTCAGGCGCACATCTTTCCCCTAAACCGTAAACTTTCCATTTGTAATCATCAGCAGTTCCATTTTTAATATTTTCCGGTGTTGGTTGATATCCTAAAATTTTTAACCTTTGACCGGATGGTAAAAATCTATTCATGCGAAATGTTGATCTTAAATAGAAAATTGCTGTTGTCATTTGTTTTTCTTGTTCATCAACTTGTTTAACAATTTTCATCTCACCGATACCGTGTTTTTTCATGTTTTTTAACTGTTTCTCAAAAATCCAGTGAGTTCTGTTAGAAGGATTGAAATCAAGAAAATATAAATCATTTGTTCTCATATCTACTTGATCGAATGAACTTTGTGAAAGCTCCATGGCTTCATTAAACCAAAATACGTCTTGTCTAACACCGTGAAATTTTTGAGGGTCATCCGCTCCTACAAATCTAAATTTATTAGTGTTATGTGTTAATATATATTTTGATTTATTTTCTGTATAAGACTGATTATATTTTTGAAAATATTCATTTGTATCATTCCAAATACTTGGAATTGTCCATGTCATTTTTGCCCGGCCACATGTTATTTTTTTCATTTTGTTATATTGAGAGTACAACAAAAGAAACTGAATTATTGAAACTGTTTTTGAAGAACCTGAAGAACCTTCAAGAATAAATCCTATTTTATCAACTTTATCTTTATATTTAAGATAATTAGAGTAAATAAAATCAAAAACAGGTGTAACTTGCAATTTCATAACAATACAAAATTACAAAATATTGAAAATAAAAAAAGCCGTTTGTTAGTCGGCTTTTCATTTAAATAAATCTGTTGAGGTAAACTTATTTAACTAATAATTTAACATTATTGATTTTGCCAAACTTTTTATTCGACAAGATTTTTTTAATTCGGAAACTTTTTTATTCCCTTTTTCTTTTTCAAATCTTAACTTTTCAAGTTTGTTAAAATGAATTGCTTCTTCACTTCTAAATCCTTTTTCAGTTAAAAATTCTAAAACGCCATTTCTTGTTGTTCTTGAAATTGTAAACATAACTTTAATTTTTATTTTGACTAAGACGCCCGAAGGCATTTCGGATATTTAATCCTCATCAGTTAGCCTGTTATATTGATTGTCTTAAATCATTAATAGTTTCATAATATGAATAAACTTGATTATTAAATAATTTACCTATAAAGTACAATTTTTCATTTTTATCAAATCCTAATTTAAAACCTTTAAATTCTACACATTCTTTTCCTTTTAATAAGGAAGATTTAATTTCTGATTTTTTCACTATACTTTTCATAACTTTAATTTTTAATGTTGTTTCTAATTAATTATACGCTAATATATAAATAAAGTTTCATAATAGCAACAAAAATATTAAAAAAATGTTTATTTTCTTATATCTTTACAATGTTATGATAAAAATTAAAATACAAGGCAAAAACTGTAAAATAAAAACTGCTAATGAATTAACAGTTAGTGAGTTTATTAAAATATCTAAAATAAAAAATCCTTCCTTAATTAATTATCTTAGTGTAGTGTTAAATAAAAGTTGGAAAGAAACGGCTAAATTTAAAATAAAAAACATATCTAGTTTAGAGAATAGGATAGGAGTTATAAGAAACGACTATCATACAATTAAACCGGATAAAAAGTTAATATTTGATAATAAAATATACAATATAAATGATCTTGAAATTGAAACTTTAGGGCAACGTCAAATTATTCAAGATAATTTTAACAAAGTCGCTGAAAAAAGCTTTGAGGAATATTTGTGTTATGTGTTAGCTGTTAGTCTTGATAAGTATAATTTTAACACAAAAAAAATAGAAGAAATAAAAGGAAAGTTAATGAATGAAAATTACATTAAAATTCTTCCAACAGCTTTTTTTTTGCTCAAAAATTCAGGGAATGGGAAAAAGAAAGGAATGAAATTTTTAACAATATTTCTGGATTTGATAAAGATTTACCGCTTAAAAAACAAGCCGGAGTAGACAAACTAAGCAAATATATAAACATGTATGAAATACACACATTGTGCAAATTACTTAATAAAAATGATGAAGAAATATTAAAAATGAACGATGTGTATGCCACTTATCATTTGTTATCATCAAAAGAATTAAATAACTTTGAATCAAGATTTTTTGATTTAAAATCAAAACAAAAATGAGTTTAACGACATCAATTCAAAATATAGTAACAACAAAATACCCTGACGCTAAATATCATTTAAGCAGTAACTTTAATATAAATAAACTAAGTTACAAAATTGAAGATATAACAACAGATGCGCCAATAATTGTTTTAAATAACGAAATACAAAAAAACAAAGAAGTACAGCTAAATTACAATGTGTTATCTGATACAACAATAAAAATGTTGTTTTTAACAAAAGTTGAAGAAGGAGTTTATGCAACTGATGTTGCAATAAATTCTGACATTGAAGAAATGGAACAAAAAGCCGATGAAGTTGCATTACAAATCATAAGATTATCACAAATTAGGGCAAAAACAGGTGAGATATTTAAATATAAAATTACTCCTGTTTTTAAAGCTTATAGTTCTATTTTAAGTGGTGTTATACTAGAAATAAAAGTAAAAGAAAATCAAATTATTAATATATGCCCGAGTTAGCCGGAATATACAATGTTAGTTTATATGAAAATAGAAATCTTGTTGTATCTTTTACTGATAAAGAAACAATAAATTCTATAACAACAGATGGGCAAATATTAAATATTGAAAATTGTCAGGGTATTAAGTTTGAATTTACTCCCGAAAGAAATTTCAACAATAAAGTAAGATATAATTACAATTTAGAATATATACTTTACGACTTAACAAAGTCAAATATTGATATTATAAAAACAATAAAAAAATCAATATATGGCTGGATTCCTTTTATAACATTTTATAATTCTAAAACTAAAATATTGCTAACACCATTTACTTTTAATGAATCAAATATTAATAATAATTTATCAAATACTTACAATATAACACTTAAAAATAATGTGTTAGCTGGTAGTTTTATTGATTATAATGAAATAACACAGGGGATAGGATACATGGAAGTGGAAAATACATTTATTGTAGCATAAATAAACAAACAATGAGCAGTAGAGCAACATTAAAAACTTTTTTTGAAACAGGAGATGTGCCAACTCAAACACAATTTGAGGATTTAATTGACAGCTTAGCTCATTTAGTTGATGATCTTGTTTCACAAACAGAAGCCGAAGCAGGAACAAGCACAACACCACGCATTTGGTCAGCCGAAAGAATAAAACAGGCAATCGAATTTAATTCTACTGGATATAGAAGGCAATCGAATGAAAGTTGTAATGGTACTTTTGGGCAAGTTATACCATATAACAATGCACCGTTTGTTGGCGCTGGACGTCCGTTTATAGAGGATTTTCAAGGCTTAGGAATTGAAGTAACATCATATGATAATAATGGTTTTACGATAAATAGTTTAGCATCTGGGAATTTTGGATATAAAGTTGAACGAGATAAATAATTAATTATGAAAATTAGAATTAAAATATTTTTATTAGCTGTGTTACAGCTTTTTGTTTTTTTAAATGCTAACTCTCAAATTGATATTATTAAAAGAAAAATAACAGTAGATTCTTTAAGGGGAAGAGTTGATAGTTTGTATCTAAAAGGTAAAATATCAATAAATAATGTTGATTTTTACAGGTTAGCAACTAGATATAACAGGGATAGTGTTTTTAAATATGTTATTGACAGTGCTATTATAAACAGACAGGAATTATCAGACACGGCTATTGCTATTAGAAATGACATTTTTATTTTTAATAGAGACAGTGTTAAACAATATAATATAGATAGTTCTATTGTAAATAGATTTGAGTTATCGGACTCAGCAATTTCTATTAGAAATTCAATTGTAACAAATCCCTTTAATCAAAATCTTAATACTTATGATACAGTAAGATTTTATAAACAAGAAATAGGGAATGATAAATTTTTTATATCCGCTGATACGATACAAGGGATTGTTAATATTTCTTCATTACATGAAGAATCAAACAGTGTTATGAATTTTTATTCAGCATGGGATATGTGGTTTGATAGTGAAAATCGAACAACTATTAATTCAGGAAATGATTTTTTTATAAATTCATTTTACGGGAATTTATCATTTCAAAGTAATATCGCTAAAATAAATTCCTCAACAATTGGAAAAGTAGAAGCAAATCCTGTGTTATACTTACCGGATGCAAACTCATGGTCAGGAACTTTAGAAACTGGATTAATTAGAAGAAATTCGAGTGATATTGAATTTTATAACGGTTCAGAATGGAAAAGTCTAACAAGCGGAGGTACATCTGACAATGTAATGACTTTTGTTACTAGAAATTTTAATGATACTATTTCTTTCGATAATGATAAAGTAAGTTATGAACCTTACACGGTTACATCAGATATTACAATAAAAAAAGGAATAACAACAGAAAAATACGAATCAACCGCTTCTGCCGCTTTTATAGGAAATGGCACAAATACATTGACATTTCCGGCAGATTGGAGAAATATTGGAGATTTAACATATGACAATACAAGTGATTTAACTAATTATATTATTTTTTACAAACAAGGAAATAGAGTAACATATAATATCTATGATACTTTATTAGCTGATTTATCCGCACCTATTCTAGATTCAGCTTGGCAAACAGATTCATCAAAAATTTACCTATTATTTTCTGAAAATTTAAATCAAGATAGTGTAAGTGTTATGCCTACAAGCTCAATAAGCTTAACAGGAGCAACAGTAAGTAGTTTCACAGGGTCTAATGCTGATACAATAATTGTAAATCTGACTACTAATGCTGTAGCTTCAGCAGTATCTTATACACAACCTTCATCTGTAAAAATTCAAGATATATCAGGAAATTTAACTTCTAACTGGACAGATTCAACAATTTATAACAACATACCGACAGGATCAGAGCAATCATTTACAATAAACACTAATAACAACATAACAAAATCAGGAGATGATTATACGGCAACAGCAGGAACTTTTAATAGTTATTGCTTATTCAATGAGTTCTTATCTAGTAGTACTGACGGTTATGTAATTTTTGATTATAATTCAACATCAGATGGAACTTTAATCATTGGATTTGATTCAAACAACACTAACAAAGATTACACAACGTATGACTATGCAATTTATCTGGCTCAAAGTACTGGCGAAACTAGGGATATAACTAACGGAAGTTTAGGTAGTGTTATACAAAATTCATCTACAGGTAGTAAATTTAAGTTAGAAAGAAGTGGTGGAACTGTAACAATTGAATATGCAAGTGATGGAATTAATTTTAGTACAATTTACACTTTTGGTGGCTCAAGTACAGGAGCGTTGTATGTTAACTTAAACCTAAATAGCATAAACGATGATTGTAGGAACTTGCTAAATAATTTCTAGTATGAAAAGACTTTTATATATATTATTTTTATTCTGTGTTACTAATTTAATAGGGCAAACACAGGCTTATTATTCAGCGGTAAGTGTAAATAAAAATTCTATAACTCCTTATCCACCGATTATAAATAACGAGCCTTTACCCGATATAACAAATTATACAATAAAAGCTGTTGGAAACTCAATAACACAATGCTGTACAGGCACATCTTTTACTTATGTAAAAGTTTTGAACGATAGCTTATCAACTGTTATAGATACTGTTATAAACAAAGGAGTAAGCGGAAATACTTTAGCCAGAATCCCTGCAACTCGAAATGGTTTCCGAGCGCAAGTACAACAAAGTTACGGGGATAGTATTATATCAATTTTTGGTGGAACAAACGATTGGTTTTTCGATGTTCCGCTTGGTGACACAACAATACACAATGACACAAATAGTGTTGCTGGCGCTATTAACTATTTCATTGATTTGATAGAGCAAAATTCCCCTGAATCAATTGTTATTATAGTTGCTCCCTTGACTAGATCAAGAGATCAATCAGGTTTAGAACAAAATTTTGAACCTACAAACAACCTTGGATATACAATTGAAGATTACCGAGATAAAATTGTAGAAGTATCTGTATTTCGAGGTGTTAGAATACTTGATTTGTATCAAATTAATGGCTTTTTATTTGAGGATATAGAGAATTGGTCAAATGATGGTTTACACCCTAACACAAATGGTCAAATGCGCTTAGGAAGGATATACAAGAACTTTTTACTTAATAAAGATTATAAAAACTTATATTAATTTTATATATTTGTAACAACTAAAAATTATTATTATGATTAATTACAAATCTAAACCCGGAAACGACAATGGAGATGCACCGCCAATTATTCCACCAGAGCAAGAAAATTAATTTTTTTAAGATATCAGGGGCTATTTTGTCCCTAATATCTTATGTTATTTATTTTTGTTTAATTGAATATTTCAATTTTAATGCTCAAGATATATCTTTATTTATGTGGTCTGCATTAATGTATGGCCTATCTTTGTTAACAAAAGGAATAACATTTACATCTTCTAAACATCAAAATAAATATATATTTAATCCTTGCATTGTGTTCTTTTTCTTGCTTCCAAGTGTTTATTTATTTAATTATTTTTTTGATTTGTTAGTTAAAACAAAAATCCCTGTATATTGCTTAATAATAACCCCTATTTTACTAATAACATGGTACTTTGCGCGCAAGAAACAATAAATAATTTAAACAATTTACAAGTTGTTATAAGTATATTAGTTGCTTTAATTGCGCTAATGTCATTTATTTTTGGGTTAATAAAATGGAACTCAACAAATTTCAAAAAAGCGTTAGAATTAAAAGTTGACAAAGAAGTTTATAATAAAGATATAACAACAATAAAAGAAGATGTTAATAATTGTGTTTCAAGGCCTGAGATGCAAACAACACTAACACTTCTTGAACATTCAAATAAAACATTAGAAGAAATAAAAAAAAGTTTAGAAAACAAGGCCGATAAAGAAGATTTAAGGACATTACAAAAAATATTTATGAATAAGCAAACGTAGGAGGTAAAATGAAAGTTTTATTAAGTTTTTTTAGTTCCAAAATGGCGGCAAAATATTTGCCTGATGTTTTAGCCTGGATTTTAACAAAAGCATTGCAATATGTTTTTAAAAAATATCCTGAGAATGTAACAAAAGCAAAAGAAACTATTAAAGAAGTTTCAAAAGCTATTGAAACAACTTCAAAAAGCGTTGAAGATGGGAAAGTTACGGTAGAAGAATTGGAAAAATGTAAATATTTATGGAAAGAGGTTTTTAGTTTTTTCTAAGGCTTTTTTCAATTGTGTAAATTTAACACAGTATGCTCTATATTTTAAGTTATACACAAGCGGTATAGTGCATTAGCCGCCGCACAAAAGAGCGTTCATCTCTCTGTTATCGTAGCCAGTATAAAAAATATATATGTACGGCTCATCAAGGTTATGCGCTTGGTATTTCAAATAATCATCAGCACCTTGTTTTGTCAGAAAAAAAGCCACTACACGGTCAGTATAAAGTTTAGTAACTTTTTCAGGTGATGTCATTCCATCTGTCTCTGTACAAAATTCCCTATCCTCTGTATCTAATGCAACATCTAAAAAGCCACTTTCAGCTTCTTTATGTTTGTGATTCATAAGCCCTCCGCTTAGCCATCTCTCTAAGTCATGCCCACCAATAAAATGATATTCGAGTTCTAAAACAACATATATTGGCTGTTTTGTCCCTAAATTCAACCCCTCCGCTATTTCTTTTTTTCTTTGCGGTAATATTTCTTTTTTAAGGTAATTTAAATCCATCGCATCTACGTTAGTTTAAAATTGCTAAATCTTTTTTTATTGTATTAACGTGAAAATTAACAGGAAGATCATCACACACATCACATATGTGATTAACTGACTCTACAAAATCATCTTCTACCCATCCGAATTTCATTTTCAATTCTACCGGGTAAATGTTCCCTGACATATCTGTTATAAAACATTTAAAATCACATTCCTGACCGTCAAAAACACCATTATTGAAATCATCTCTAATGGTGCTGTTAAATGTTATCGTTAGTTCGTTCATTTTCAATATTTTTATTCTTTTGTTAATTCTATCAATAATGCCATATCTCAATATTTGATTTAGAGCCAAAGGCGGGATTTGAACCCGCACGATCATCCGATCACAAGATACACTACTGCGCATAAAACACTTTTGTCTTGCGTGTCTACCAATTCCACCACTTTGGCTAATAAAAAGTTAACAATTTATAATTACACTTCTTCTAAAAGTTTGTATTATTTTTAAGTACAAATTCTATTAGAATAATGCTTATAATCACAATAATAATAGCCGTTGGAAACATTAAAAACATGACCATTTCAAATGGTAATAGAATCATTCCTGTTATCACTGTAATTGCTAATACTGTAAATAATATTAGACCAATATGCTTTTCTTTCATACCCTAAACCTTTCCATATCTCTGATTTCAAATATTTTACAATCACTTAAAGGTGTAGGTTTCCTATACTCTAAATTTAACTGTTTACAACGTTCCTCTAACAAGTCAATTTTAAATTTTTCAGTAACAGGGAATAAACCAATCCAGTTTATTTTGAAACCAACTTCAAAATCAATATTGCTATCTACGCACGTAGCGTAGTTTATTAATTTCCTCTCATTTTCTGAAAATTCTTTCCAAGGAGAATTTTTGTATTTCATAACTCTAATTTTTAGTTAAACATTTAATTAATTATACGCTAATATATAAATAAAGTTTCACTTTTGCAATAGTTTTTTTCTCAAAAGGTTAAGATTATTCCATTTTTTTTGTGTAAACTCTGCATATTCAGCATATGCAAAATTACGATCATTCCCGTAAATTTTTGACATTTTTTCAACAATTAATTGCTGATTACAAATTAATGTTTCAAGTTCTTTCATTTGACTTTCAACAACCTCTAGTGAGGTATAAATTTCTTTCGTTTGTAATAATTGATTTTCCATGACTTTAATTTTTAATTAAACATTTAAACAAATATAGTTTAAAAAAATAAATAAAACAATATTTTATTTAAAAAAATAAACATTATATTTGTAAAAATTAATTTATTAAATTATGAATAGAAAAAAAGAAGTAAATAAGCGTTTAAGAAAATTGTGTAATGACGCTCAAATAAGCGGTCATGATATTTCTTTAAAGACAGGGAGAAAAAGTTGTAATTATTATAGTTTTTTAGTCGGAAATTTAGACTATAGTACTGACAAGTGTTATGAGATAGCTGAAAAATTAGGGATTAAACTTTAAAATTAAACCGTTATGAATAAATCAGATGAAATTAAAAATTTAATAACAGCGCTTATTAAATTTCAAAGTGAAGTTGAAGAGATAAAAAAAGATTTAACAAATACGTTTCTTAAATACTCTTACGCTTCATTAGATAGCGTAATTAAAAGTATAAAAATACCGTTAAGTAAAAATAACCTTTCATTTACTCAAATAGTAAACAATGAAGGTGTTAACACGTTGTTAATGCATTCATCTGGGGAGTTTATTTCAACAGGATTTTATAAAATTGAGGCTCAACAAACAAAAGGATTATCAAATGCTCAATGCGAAGGAGTCGCAATAACTTACACGAAACGGTATCAACTTAGTTCATTGTTAGGGTTAAATATAGACCCGGATACAGATGGTCAACATGGCAACGATAATACACCTCAAAATAAAAATAACAATCAAAATAAAAAGGTTGAAAAACCTGCTTTAATACCTGGAAATGAAAAATGGGGAAAAGCTATTGACTTTTTAGTTAATGAAAAAGGTTCTATTGATATAATAAAAGAAAAATATAATATAACAAAAGCCAATTCAGAAAAATTGCTGTCTGAGGCGCAAAAATTATTTTAATATGGAAAATGTTATAAATTTTATTGAAAATTTAGCTATTCAGGCTAAAGAAGGAGAAGTTAACGAACTTGATGTTTATATCAAATTGAAACAAATTGAGGAAATTTCAAAAAAAGCTAAACAAAGCATTTTAAACGAAGCTTTAGAGGAATCAAGGAAATATCATGAAAAAACATTTAATTTTAATGGATTTTCAGTTACTAAAAGTCAAAAAACAACGTGGAAATATGATCACTTAGAAAATTGGCAACAAAAGAAAAAAGAATTAAAAGAAATTGAAGAATTAGCAAAAAAAACTCATGGTAGCACAGATCATTTATTAATAAATCAAGATACCGGAGAGGTTATTAAATCAGCAAAAAAAACAGTTACAGACACATTAGTAATTAAACGCTTATGAATAACATAGTTTATAATTTTATAAAACAACATAGCTCACCTCATAACGGGGTGAGCTACGTTCGTATATTTAATTATTTTAATAATAAATTCAAAGAAATGTCAACAGATCAAGTAAAAAATAAATTAAATCAAGAAATTGAAGATTTATTTTGTGAAGGATTAATTTATGTATATGATAATCCTTCACATAATCACATTTTTAAGATAAAAGAGGCCTAAAGCCTCTTTTTTTTATTAAATGAAAATAAAATAAAAACAAATACACCACCTGACAAATATCCTCTTAAAAATTCATTAATACCTAACAAATTACAAATAAAAATTATAACAATTGAAATCATTAAACTAATTAAAATATTTTGTAAAAACTCAAGGTATTTCATGCTTTTAATTTTAACAATAAGCAATCTTGATAACTCATGTTTTTCTTAAAATCATAACTTTTTATTCGGCCTAAGTTTAATGATTTTATAAGGTCTGAAACAATAGTTTCTAATTTTTCAATTTGCATATTGCTACAATAACACCTTGAAAATTCAATAGATTTTTCTTTACCTTTCTTTAACATTATTTTTAATGAAAAAGTTGCTCCATACTTCATTTTTTGTCTTTTATCAAGATAATAAATTTCTTTATTCATAACATTATTTATTAATTAAACTTATTTTTTTAAACTGTGTAAAATCTTCATTTAAAATTATTGTTTCAGAATTATTTGTTAAATATTTCCATCCTTCAATTTCGTTCCATGCTTGTATAAAATAACACCAGTCACAACCATAAAAAACTCTAAAGCCTGAAAAGGTTATCCATGTTTCAAACGGTATTTTTTCAATAAATTGTCGACCTGTTAATTTCATTTTCTAAAAGATTTACCTTTAAATTCTATAACATAAGTCATTTGCTTAATTCTTTCCTTTATATGTTCACCATATTTTTCACCTATTTGTTCAAGATTCAAATTAGATGTTAGCATGATAAGTTTTTTCATATCATATCTATCCATAACAATGTCCTCAAAAGGGCTAACTTTAGCCCCAAATAAACTAATTTCTATAGGTTCGTGACCTATATCATCAACAAACAAAATTGACGTCGTTTTAAGCCTGTTTATTTGCTTTTCTTCTTTATTTATATAAACATGTGCTAATTTTGAGGAAGTTACATAAATTGGGCTTGCAATTCCATTTTGTAACACATTGTGTGTATAATAAGCGTTTATAAATCTTAAAATACCTTTCATAACAACGCTTTTGCCTGTGCCGTAATCTCCTGTAAAAAATAAACCTTTGTTTAAATTTATGTCTATTTCTTTACCTATCAACCAGTTAAAAGATTTTAATAATATATTTTGCTCCTGTTCATTCAATTGTAATTTTGCATTATCTTCGTAACATTCATCTTGAATAAACTGGAAAAACTTCCATTTTAAAGAATTTATTTCACTTTCCTTAAAATTTTTACGTCTAAAATTTCTATAAAAATGTTGCATCTTTGTTGCCCTCAAAATTAATTTTTATACTTCTACTTTCTTTTTTACCGGAACTTTTTTCTTTGTTATATTTTTCAATAGCTGAATAATTTAAGTATTTGTCTAGTTTATCACTCCTTGTTATAAATTCAGGTGTAAGATAATTAGGATTTTCAATGTGATAAGGGTCATAATAACAATTTTTAATTGCAGTTTCAAATTCTTCAAGTGTAAATCCTTCCTTTATCCTAGCATTGAATTGTGATTTATCTTTTTTTGTCCCTCTAAACTTAGATTTTTTTATTGAATTAAAGATTGTTAAAAACTGGTTATATATATTCTTATCATTCTTATCATTCTTATCATTCTTGTTTGATGTTAGCTGTGTGTTAGTTGCGTGTTGTTTGTGTGTTAGTTGTGTGTTAGTTGTGTGTTGCTCATCTTGGTAACTTTCATAGTTACAGACAGTTAACCGTGTTGTTTTTATAAGCCCTTTTGTTGTTATCATGTGATCTTTTTCGAGCAACTTAAAAAATGTGCGTGTTGCTTGTTTGCTCCATCCCTTACCAAATAAGGCCGTCCACGTGTTAAGGCTATTTAAAGATTCCCCTCTTTTGCATTCTATTAATTCATGCCCAACAAGTACTTTTTTATCTGAATGATTAACCTCTAAAAGAATAATTAACCAAGCTTTTAAATAATTTGGTTTTTCAAAAATCCAATGATTTCTTAATGATCTATATAATTTTATCCATCCTGTATTCATCTGTTAATTATTATTAAACACTGTTAATAAAAAAAATTATCTACTACCTAAGAATTTAACTAATTTTATCTCTATATGATTAGGTATAGGCCTTTTATTATTAAGATAATAGCTTAATAAAGTATTTGAAATTCCTATTTCTTTAGCTACGTATTTTATTAAATATCCTTTCTCTTTTATCCTACTTTTATACATGATAAGTTTATTTTTTTTCAAACCTATTCAATTTTTTTTAAACTACAAAATTTTTATATCTTTGTTTTATAATTTTTTTATAAATGGAACAAGCAGGATTATATAAGCTAACACTATACGAAAATAAAGGCTTAAATGTTGTTTATAATGATAACAAAGAGCCTTCAGAAATATTAAACTCAGGAGATATTTACACATTTAGTAACGAATTTAACGAAATAAGATTTCAATATAATATTGACCCAGCTTTTAATAACAATTTGCTTTATGAATATAAAGTAAATATTATAATTAATTCAATTGAAAAAGAATCAATTGAAATAGCTGAAAAATTATCTAATTCAATTTACGGTTTTATACCAGTATTAGAATTGATGAAAAATGAAAAATATATTATTTTATCACCATTTTTTGCAACATTTAACACAACAAATTTAAATATTTCTAATACTTTAAATGTTGAATTATCTACGAGGAATAACATAACATCAGAAATACAGAAAATTGGTATAATACAACCTGTAACAACATTGAATTTTATATCAAATACAAATGGAACATCTGTTAATTTTAGTGCTACAGTAAATAACAATGTTGATTTAGAGGTTAATTGGGGAGATGGAGTTATAGAAAATTATAATATAACAATATTTAAAAATTTTAGTCATGTTTATTCAAGTACTGGAATTTTTGAAATTATATTAAATTTTTCTAACAATGATTATATTGATAGGTTAATAGTTTCTAACGCAGAAGTAATAAAAATTCCTGATAATATAAATTTAATAAAAAATGTTACGTGGTTTTCTGTTTTCAAAAATGATATAATCGAATTGCCTGAGACTTTATTTGAATTACAATATCTCGAAAGATTAGATTTAACAGATAATAAGTTAACAAATTTACCTGAAGCAATAACACAACTTACTTTTTTGCAGGTTTTAATACTTGACAATAACAATATAACAACAATTGAAAATGTCCCTAATTCAGTTAAATTATTTAATTTATCAATAGTTAATAATTTCTTAAATCAGGAAAATGTTGATAAAATATATATTGAATTACTTAATTTTTATATTAATAACACAACAGAATCTAATTTAACAGTTTCAACATCGGGGACTAATTCAAACCCTAGTTTAACCGGAATAAGCGCAATAAATCAATTACAAACAATATTTAATAATGCAGGTTATACTTTTACAGCTTTTACATGATGAAAAATTACAAATTATTTGAAAATATATTAACACAACATATTTCAGAAGTAAAAAGAGAATACAAATTTGATTCAAAAAGAAAATTAAGATTTGATTTTTGTTTTATTTCTGAAAAAATAGCTATTGAAATTGAAGGTGGGATATTTACAAAAGGTAGGCATACAAGAGGTAAAGGATTTTTAAATGACATGGAAAAATATAACAAGGCTCAAGAACTTGGATATATAGTGTTACGATATTCACCAGATCAATTACTTTTAACAGATACTTTTGAACAAATTAAACGTGTATATTATGGCAGGAAGGAAGCAAACGAAAAAAAATGATGTAAAAAAAATAACACTTAATAAAAACAATTGGTGGATGAAAAAATCATCTGCTGGTAGAAATCCTAAATTTAAAAATCCAGACGAGTTGTTACAATCATGCTTGGAATATATAGAGTTTACTTCAAATAGGACAATGGATGAACAACATTGGGTCGGAAAAGAAGGGAATGAAGTTACAAAATATCATCCAGTCCCTTTAACTATAACAGGGATGCTTATTTTTATTGACATTGTGCATTCTACATGGCTTGAATATAAAAAAAATAAAGGTGAAGGATTTTCGAAAGTCTGTACATACGTGGAAAATATAATTTACACACAAAAATTTGAAGGAGCCTCAACAGGATTTTTTAATCACGCTATAATAGCTAGAGACTTAGGTTTAGTAGACAAAAAAGATTTAACAACAGATGGTAAAAAAATAGACAATGTTATAACACAAATAGAAGTTATTCATTCAAAAAAAACAGATTAAATATGTAACTTATTTAAAGTAATAAAGTATATTTATTATAAATATGTTTAACTAAAAATTAGAGTTATGAAATTCATTGAATTATTAGAGAGTAAAGGTTACAGTTACAAATTAGAAGGTGATAAAATAATTGTTGATCACAAAGGATACGTTTACCTTTCAAGCCTAA
>JAOXNT010096536.1:0-15642 GCA_028565815.1 Cletocamptus dominicanus | reverse complement strand
GCATAAGCAGGCCAACCCGCGCATATGGCGCTACTCGTTTGGTTCTATCACCAGTGATACGAACCGCTGGGTTTAAACTGAAAATAGAACTCCAAGATTCTTGCTTCCCATAAAAAATGCGTCCCTGGTCATCGCTTTCGTTCCGCTCAGCATCTAAAACACGTAACGAACGCAAGTAATGAAAGCCGAGCTCCACGCCCAAATGCTCAGAAACCCAGTAACCAAAATTTAAGCGTGATTTAAAACCACCTCCCCTAGTATTTAACGGTCTTTCAATGCTTCGTTCTCCATCTCGTTCAAAAAGAAGTAAAGCACCAACTTGCTCCAACGGACTGCCATTCGTAGTATTCGAAACTGGAATACTCCAACCCGCCTCGGCAGAAATGTAAAAGGTAAATGAATCTATCTCTTGACCGGTAAGGCTATGTACTGAAACAAAAACAAGAAAAAATAATAATGGTGTTCTCATGGTTTGGTTTCTCCTAAGATAATAAGAAAAACCATATTTATACCAGGGTGCTAATCTCTAGAAACCGTATAGTTACCCACTCTATCAATATTGTAATCGGGTAAAAGGCGTTTCAATTCAAAATAATGATAAAAGAACTTTAGATTACTCCAAAAACTAACATGTTCTGGGTATGAATTGTAATACTTATGTTCATTAGCCACGGTAAAGCGAAAGGGAAAAATATGTATAGGAATCCTTTCCTGACCATGGGCCTTCGCAAGCACAGCAAGAACATACAGCTCCTCAATTTTCTTGTCCGTAATGGGTACACAGCCCACAGTAACACAACTGCCATGTACAAAAATATCACCGCCCATATCAATTTCCCCTGCATTCCTTCGCTTATCTGCCTCATTTGGATAATTAAGGCCTAAGGAAAGATGAAAATCACTGGTGGGGTTAAATCTATCTATATAATAAAAGCCTTCTGGTACTTGGTAATCTCCCTCGCGAACCTTTGGACCAAAATCGCCCGAAGTTTTACACACATCGTAGGCATCAAAAAGAACATAATGTGGCTCATCCGAATAAAAAAGCTTCTGTTTTACCCAAATTTCTAGCGATCCATCCTCTTTAAACACCCTTATATATATATTCTTAGGGGGAAAGACAATACCCTCCTCTCTAAAACGGATTTTTAATGAATCTTCCACCCTTTCAAAGGCACTTCGCACCCGAGGATAATTCTTTTGCTGGTCAACAAAGGTATATTGAGCTACTGCCCAACCTGAAATACAACAGAAAACCAGAGAAATCCACAATTTTCTCCCCTTATTATGAATTCGAAATAAATTTTTAAAAAATAGAGTCATTATCATTAAGGCTGTGGATTTCTGTATAATTCTTTAGCGGAATCCTTGATTTTTTCGTCTTCCACATTTAAACGGTATTATTCACAGTTTTATTCACAAAGATTACAAATACATACTTACCATTCTTTGCTTTATCCACAATACCAGTAATTATTGTCAACAGCATAAAAAAGTAAAATTTATGTGTTCATTCTGCCATGGTTTTCTGTGTATAAATTGATGAAAATTTGTGGTTTACTCACATTTTTAGGTCCCGCTCCTTCCTCTTGTTAATAGACTGCCTTTTATCCACATTTATCAAGAGGCTATTCACATACTTTTATACAGGTTCATCTCTTTGATGTAGTTATGCACTGCAGGATGCACCATATACCGAATTGATTCCCCATTCTTTATGGCTTCTCTAATGTATGATGATGAAATATGCATAAGGGGTGCTTCTATTTTTTTAAACGATAATGCACTATCTACAGCCATCGAACCAGGCCTTTCGTAAACATAGATGGAATAGTTCTCGGTTATAACCTCGCTGTTTTTCCATTTGGGAAGACTCAAAAGGTTATCACTACCCATAATAAGTGAAAAATCATGGTTGTACTTATCGCTAAGATGTGCTAAGGTGTTTACGGTATAACTAGGCTTTGGTAAGCTAAATTCGTCCGAGCAAGGCTGTAAACTTTCATTTTCTTCTAAAGCCAGCTCTACCAAGTGCAATCTATCGTACTCATTTAAAAGGTTTTTCTTTTTCTTAAACGGATTCTGTGGAGAAACCACGAACCAAACCCTATCTAAATCGGTTTTTGAGACCATGGTTTCGGCAATAATTAAATGTCCAATATGTATAGGGTTAAACGACCCGAAGAAAAGACCTACTTTCATACCAAAACTTTTATTAGCTTAAGCCCGTGGAACAACTACAATCTATTTTAGAAAATACCTTCACGGTTGGAAACCTAAAAATATCGATTTCTAACCTCTTATTAGCCTTATTGGTTTTAGTATTGGGTTGGTTAGCTAACCGTATTATTAGAGAACAGGTTCTGCGCAGAATATGGGCTAAGAAAAAGAACATAAGCAGTTCGCTTCGTTTTTCCATCACCATCACTATACGATATTTAATTATACTCTTCACCCTGGTAATTGCCGTAAATGTATTGGGTATTAACGTGGGTATTGTTATTGCAGGTTTAACCGCTTTGCTTTTCGGTTTAGGTATAGGCATTCAAAATCTATTTAACGATTTAATTTCGGGTTTCATTCTGTTATTCGATGATTCTCTACACATTGGCGATATTGTAGAGATTGATGGAATGATAGGCGAAGTACAAGACATCAACCTGCGAACCACGCGGCTAAAAACCAATGAACGTATTGTGTTTATTCTCCCCAATAGCCGGCTAACCACCTCTAGATTGGTAAACTATTCCAATCAAAGCCCAATTTCATATTTCACCTTACAAGTGGGAGTGGCCTATGGCAGCGATACGCAAAAAGTGAAGGATATTCTTTTGGAAGCCGCCGCGGAGGTAGATGAGGTACTGCAATGGCCTAAACCCCGCGTACGCTTTGACGATTTTGCCGATTCGGCCCTGCTCTTCACCCTGTTTTTCGCAAGTAAAGAGAACCTTCAAATCGATTTTGTACGCAGCGATTTACGCTTTTTAATAGACCGTAAGTTTACCGAGCAGAACGTGCGAATTCCTTTTCCTCAGCGCGATTTACACTTGCGTAGCGATTTGGTTGGCTTTGTTAAGAATGATGATAATCCTAGCGAGAAGGAATAGTGCCCGCTTTGCAGTGCACCAACAAGGTATCGTCTAAGTAAAAGAATAAACCATCTTCTTTCATAACCGCTTTATTGGCCTTTTGAATGTTTTCAACAAAGGCATTCTCTATTTTAGAAATAGCTTCACCACAATACATTTTCGTCATTCCTATCGACGAAATTTTAAGCGATTCTCCCATTAATTTATACGCACCATTTAAACGGTTACAACCCGAAAACCCCGATACCCTACCATCATTTAGCATTAAATAGGGTCTGTTTTCGTTAGGCACTTCATCTAACCCTTCTATAGATTGAGCAAGCCAAACCTCTTGTTCACTTTCGCTTGCATCGTTTTGTTTTAAACTCATTTTATGTTGATTTTCTTCAGTTATCAAAACATCACTGCCTTTGCAACTGGTTACGAGGGCAAAAAAAGGTAAGGCGAATAATAGGTAGATGTACATGGTGTTTTTCATAGATCGTGCAATTATCGTGCAAAACAAGGATAAATATCGTAAAAGCAAATTAAACCAAACCTATACCGAAGCGAAAAGGAATCGTCTATCTTTGCGGTATGATAGATAAGTTAGAACAAATTGAAATGCGCTTTGAAGAGGTGAAGCTTAAACTAAGCGACCCCGACGTAACGCAAGATATCAAGAAATATACAGAATTAAGCAAGGAATATAAACACCTAGAAGATGTGGTAAAGGTTTATCGCAACTATAAAAAGGTGTTAGATGATTTAAAAGGAAGCAAAGAGGTATTGCGCGCAGAAAGCGATGACGATTTTATAGAACTGGCCAAGGAGGAAATAAAATTGCTGGAAGAGCAAAAACAAGAATTGGAAGACGAATTAAAACAACTATTGGTTCCACGAGATCCTGAAGACGAAAAGGATGTTATGTTGGAGATTCGCGCGGGAACAGGAGGCGACGAAGCCAGCATATTTTGCGGCGATTTGTATAAAATGTATATGGCTTATGCCGATGCCATGGGCTGGAAAACCGAAGTGATGAGCCTAAGCGAAGGAACCGTTGGTGGTTTTAAGGAAATTGTAATAAACGTAAAGGGCGATTCGGTCTATGGTATACTAAAATTTGAATCGGGGGTGCATCGTGTACAGCGGGTTCCAAAAACAGAATCTCAAGGTCGGGTTCATACCTCGGCAGCCTCGGTAGCGGTATTGCCCGAAGTAGATGAAGTAGATGTTGATATTAACCCAGCTGATTTACGAATAGATACCTTCCGCGCATCGGGTGCAGGTGGGCAGCACGTAAACAAAACCGAATCGGCGGTTCGAATAACCCACGATCCTTCGGGTATTGTAGTGGAGTGTCAAGAGGGGCGTTCCCAGCTTAGAAACCGAGAAATTGCTATGCAGTGGTTGCGTTCAAGATTATACGAAAAGGCCATGAAAGAGCAGCATGCAGAGCAAGCGGGACGTAGAAAATTGCAGGTATCAACGGGCGATCGTTCGGCAAAAATTAGAACCTATAACTATCCACAAGGCAGGGTAACCGATCACCGTATCAACCTTACACTTTATAATTTAGACGATGTAATGAAGGGCGATTTAAATACGGTAATTGAGCCCCTTCGCATGGCAGACAGAGCAGACAGACTCTCGGCTATGGAGCAGCAGTAGTTTGTGTACGCGCAATAAACAGCATGCGTACCACTACACCAAAAAGCAAAATGGCCACCACTTGGTGAAGAACCCCTAGGGTAACAGGTACCGAACCCACGCAAGAAATTATGGTTACCACACCAAGAACATATTGAATAAGTAGAATAAAACCCAAAACAAACCGCTCGCGTAAAGCAAACTGATTTTTGGTTTTAACGATAAAAACCGCAATACCTACCGAAAGAACAAGGGCTAAAAAGCGGTGAACAAGCTGAACTATAGATTTTACCGAACGGCTCGGCTCGTAATCTATAAAGTGATTCCAAGACAAACCACTGCTTTCGGTTACCATAGAGAGCAGCGACTCGCCTCCAACAAAAAACGGCCAATGCGGATGAATTAAACCCGCTCGCATACCGGCCATTAATCCGCCGGCCATTATTTGTAGAAAGGTCAGCGCTATAAGCCATTTGCTAAAAGAAACAAAACGGTTTTTAACCTTGGGCAATTGAGGTTTTCCATGTTCCATAACCCGAAAAGCAGTAAACAGAATGTAGGCAAACAACAATGTGGCTACAGCTAGGTGAGAAACCAAGTTGTACGCATTTACCCATGTTCTATTATCGTTGTTTAGCCCACTGGCTACCATAAACCAACCCAGAACTGCTGCAAGTAAGGCTAATAGAAAAATACCTATTAAGCGCTTGCCCAACCAAGCGGGAATCCAGCGTTTGTAAATGAAAAAGGCCAAAGGAATAACAAACACAAAACCCATAATTCTGGCCCAAAGCCGGTGAAACCATTCCCAGAAATAAATGACCTTAAACTCGGAAAGGGTCATATCTAAATGCAGCGATTCGTATTGCTTTTTAGCATGCACTTTGTAATCTTCAAAGGCTTCTTGCCATGCGGCTTGGTTTAATGGTGGAAGCGTTCCTTCCACAACCTCCCATTCGGTAATGCTTAAACCCGAATCGGTTAGGCGGGTAATACCACCAATAGCCACTTGCACCAGTACCATAAAGGCACCGGCGTATAACCACAATCCAATAAAACGTTTTGCGCTTGTTGTCATAAGGCAAAGGTATATAGCTAAAACCAGGAAATCATGGTATTTGCTTTCATTCTTTCCAATCCCTAATTACCTTTATAGAATTGTATTATCTTTTAAGCAAAATACCCGTATAAGTAATTCTTTTTTCAGCATGAATGTTCAGCCATTTTCAAAACTTTTTATCGTATTTCTTATTCTGTTTTCTTCTTTGGGCTGTCATGCGGTTAGGGGCTTAGTTTATTTAAAGCCAGGCCATGGCGATAAAAACATCTTCCCAAAACGAGATATAAAAGCGGGCGAGGTTAACTTTTATTGGAAAGATAAAAGCGAGCAATTTGATGCTCAATCTATTTTGATAACCAAGCGAAGCGGTGAAAAAGTACCGTTTACAACGTTTTTAGAAACCACAGAAACCAACGCCTTTTTAATAGCCGACTACAACGGTATTTTTTTTGAAAGCTATTTAAACGATTATACCCCTTCGGTGATGCATACATCGTTCTCGGTATCTAAGGGAATGGTGCACGCTTGTTTGGGTGTGGCGTTAAAGGAGGGATACATTAAAAACTTAGATGAATCCATAACGAATTACATTTCAGAGTTAAAAGATCAACCCGAACAATTCGAGCGCATAACCATTAGGCATTTGCTGCAAATGACATCGGGTATTTACCAAAGCGATCGCGAAGCAGCGCTTTTTGGCGATTTAGCCAAAATGTATTACGGAAACAACTTTATGCGCTACATTAAAAACATGCGCATGGAGAGCGAGCCAGGAACCGTCCATGAATACAAGCAGGTAGATACGGGCTTGCTAGCATTGATTATTACCAGGGCTACGGGCGTAACCTTATCGGCCTATTTTCAAGAAAAGATTTGGCAACCCATTGGCGCCAAGTGCGATGCTTACTGGAGTATCTTTGATAAAGATGGTCTAGAAAAAGCATTTTGCTGTTTTACTACATGCATTCGCGATTTTGCTCGTTTTGGAAAACTTTACATGCAGAACGGCTACTGGAATGGAAGGCAAATTGTTCCAACCCAATGGATAGAGCAAACCACGTATTTAAATCCTGATTTAAACAAAACACGAATAGATTTTTGCAATCACTGGTTTCCAGCAGAAAACTGCGAAGATTTAACGGCACAGGGTTTTTTAGGTCAGATGATTTACGTAAATCGAGAAAAAAACATTATGATTCTTCGGTTTGGGAATGAGGAAAGCGAGCGTTACGACTGGGAAGCTGTAATGCGCGAAATTGTTGAACAAATGAACGTATGAGGTTACCAGGTTTCATAAATAGAAGGGGAAAAGAGGTACATAAAACCGATGATTTAGGCCTTAGCAGCTCGTATAACGATAGCGACGAACGCGTGGTGAATAAAGATGGCACCTTTAACATAGAACGCGTAGGCCAACTAACCCATGTATATTATTACTTAGTAAAGCTATCGTGGTTAAAGTTTTTTGCGGTTATCCTCACCTTTTTTTCTTTGGTGAACGGAGTTTTTGCTTTGGCCTATTTGCTTATTGGCGTGGATGCCATAGGCATAACCCCCCAGGTTTGGTACCTCGATTTTATCGAGACCTTTCACTTTAGTGTGCAAACCATGACTACGGTAGGTTATGGTGCCATGTTTCCCAAATCGATGATTGCTGGGGTGGTGGCCTCGTTAGAAGCCCTAGTGGGTTTATTGATGTTTGCCCTAGCCTCGGGTTTAATGTTTGGTCGGTTTTCGTTACCTACTAGCCAAATACGTTTTTCGCAATGGGCGGTGATAAACGAATTGGGTGGCAGAAAAACCATTCAACTACGCATTGCAAATCAGTATAGCCACGATTTAATGCAAGTAGAAGCCGATATATTAATGTTGTTAGATAGCGATATTGATGGTCAAATTAGAAGAGAGTATATACCTCTTGAATTGGAGCTTTCTTCTATTCGCTTTATGCCGTTGAACTGGACCTTGGTGCACACCATCGACGAGAATAGCCCGCTTTACAACATGAATGCAGAGGAATTGGCAAAACGCCACACCGAATTTTTGGTTAGTTTAAAATTTTACGATGAAAGTTTTGCGCGTACCATGCACAGCAAATCGTCGTATAGGCACAACGAAATAAAATGGAACCATCGCTTTTTGCCAGCATACACCATTCAGCCCTCTGGAAAAACCCGCTTTCATTTAGACAAGCTAGACGATATAGAGAAGGTTTAGTCTATTTCCTCTAGCTCCAGATTTATGCGCTGTGCGCGATTAGCCTCAAAAGCGCACCACTTGCAGTTGTCCTCTCCGCAACCTTCAAAAGATTGAGCCATAACCTCTTTATATACGTAGCGAATTTGCGCTTTAACCTCTTTTACATCTTCTGGCGTAATAACGATTTTTTCCTTGTGAAACTCGCCTTTTTCATCGGGTTCAATAAAATCGAAGGTGGCGCTGGTAACCGTATAATCTCTAAACGCAGCATCCTGACTTAGCAAGATTTTATAAAAGACCGCCTGGCGCCAGTAATCTCCACCGTAGGTGGCAACATAGTTGGGCGTACGTGCATTTATTTTTTCACCAGGGCGGTTAAACTTTTTATACGTATTCTTACTGGTTTTGTGCTTACCGGTTTTGTAATCCACCACATTTATAGAGCGGTCGTGTAGCTCGAGCTTGTCAAAAATTCCAGATATCGGAATATCTTCAAAAACAGAAGAAACGTATTTCTCTAGGTGAACATGGGGGTGCAGAACCTCGCTGTAATGGTTTAAGTATGCTAGCAAATCGTCCTTACCTTTTTCCAATAAATCCTGAAAGGATTCTTCGGTAAACACCTCGGCACTTTTCTTCATTCCCCACTCAAAATAATCTAGAATGGTTTCTTTTGGTAAAAAGGTATTGTTGTTCTTCTTCATCTCTTCGAAATAGCGCTGCAGGGCATAGTGCATGGCCGAACCGAACTGCATAGCCTCGTTCTTTGCAGCGGGTACACGAAGAAAGTTTTGATAGTAGAATTTCAACGGGCACTCCAAGTAGTTGTTCATAGCCGTAACGCTTAACGTCAATTGATCTAAATATTGACGCATCATATTCTTTTCTATTTCATCTATTTTAGGCTTTTTGCTCGATTGCATGACCTCCATTTGAAAAGCGTCCATCCATTCTTTTTCGCAGCTACCTGTTTGTACCTCTACGGCCCCTTTATCTATAAGTTCCGAAACAAAAGACGCTTCGGTTAAATCTTTACCATTTGCATCTTGATTCGCATAGCTAATAAACAAATGATGCTTAGGACGGGTAATAGCTACGTAGAAAAGCCTGCGGTTTTCCTCTAGCTCCTCTTCTTTACTGGCCGAAGTAGTTTGGGGTATTAAATTGTCAGGAAAAGAAAAGCTATTGAATCCCCCCGAGCGCTTATTGTTCCATTTTCTATCTTGACAACCCATTAGAAATACATACTCAAATTCTAAGCCTTTGGCGCCGTGGGCCGTCATAAACTGAACCCCGCTATCGGCAGAGATAAAACGCCGAACCGGTATACGAATACCATTGCTCTGCATCCAGTCCATCAGTTTTAAAAGTTTGGTTAAATCCATGCTTTTATCGCGAGCGGTTTCGGCTTTAATAAAATCGAAAAAGGTGTTCAGCTCTTGCAATAATTCTAACCTATTGGGCTGTTGGCCTACCCACGAAAGAATACCAGCCTCTTCTAATAAGGCATCAAAAAACTGTTGAAGCGGCAGGGTTATGGCTTTTTGTAGCAGGTTTTCTAGCGATTGCACAACACTGGCAATAGGTTTAAATGCATTATCTTCCTCTGCCAAGGTCAATAATAACGAACGCCAACCAGCGAACGCCTTCTTTTTATTGTCGTTCGGTGTAAAGCGAATAAAGGCAGATGCCCTGGCTACGGCGATGGGTTCAAGATTAAAAAAGGGTGTATTCAATACTTGGTATAAACTATGGTTTCCAGAAAGGGGAATGGTCCGTTCGGCATCAATATATCCCAGTAGAAATAATATGTTTTGAATGAGATTTTGGTCAAAAATATTTTCATTTCGCTTAATATCTACAGGAATTTCTTTGGCCTGCAAAAAGTGAAGCAAATCTTCGCTTTGCGCGTGATTTCTGTAGATCACCCCAATTTCCGATGGGCTTACCCCCTCTTCAATAAGCGTTGTAATGTGTTTAGCAATAGCCGCGCCCTCCATATAGGTGTTTTCGTAGGCCACCACAATGGGCTTGGGTTGCGGCGCGTCCTTGCGAAAAGCAGTAAGGTCCTTTCTAAGCCATTCCGTTTCATTTACTAAACGCGAGTTGTTTTGCTCAATAAGCGAACCGGCCGCCTGTAAAATGGGTTTCGTACTTCGGTAATTTGATTGTAAAACAATAATGCGCTGTTGTTGCTCCTCTTTTGGCATAGGTGAAATATAGCGCTCAATAAAGGTGTTCATATTAGCCAGGTTGGCCCCTTGAAAGCGGTAGATACTTTGGTCGTCATCGCCTACCACAAAGAGGTTGGGTTCGGGCCAGTAATCGGCTAACTGCATAAGCAGTTGGTTTTGCGCACCGTTGGTATCTTGGTACTCATCGGCCAAAAGGTAGAGAAACCGTTCTTGGTAGCTTAAAAGCAAGTTTGGCTCATTTTTAAAGGCTTCATTTACCTGAATAATCATATCATCAAAATCGTAGAGGCCGCGTTCTTGTAATTTCTGTTGATAGGCAGGCAAGCATTTAGCTCCAGCTATTAGACGGTTTATCTTATCGGTTTCCTGGGCAATTTTTGCGGGTTTTGGGTCACCAGCTTCAAATTGCTTGTATTTGCGTTTATAATAAAAACCCTCGCGATTAGGTAATTCTTCTAGGTAGGCCTTGCCTTGTTTCTCTATAAATTCTGGCGTCCAGCCCTCTTGTTTCATGGTAGAAAACAACGACTTTAGTCGTTTGCTATCCGTGTACTTTGCGTTTTTGTATTTTTTTAAAGGATGATTCTTTTCAAAGCCGTCAATAATCTCGTGAAGAATTTCTAACTGTACCCATTCGCTTACGGGTTCTTGCTCCCTAATGGAAAAGTAAGAGGGGTTCTCTCGCATCACTCTACCGCAAAACCCATGAAACGTGTGAATGGAGATATTGTGCGCATCGCTACCAATAAATTGAATTAAGCGCTTTCGCATGGCTGTGGCGCCTGCATCGGTATAGGTTAGGCAGAGAATATCGGCGGGTTGGGTATCGGTTTCCTTTAAAATATGACCAATACGCGTGGCTAAAATTTGGGTTTTTCCTGTTCCCGGTCCGGCATTTACCAGCACTGGGCCATCTATGGTGGTTACCGCACTTCGTTGTTCGGGGTTTAACTGTTGGAAGGCTTTATTAAATGTTGGTTTCATGATTTATGTTTTATGCAAACGTAAGGAGGAAAACCGCACTGTATCTGCGGTCTGCAAATAAAAGAAAATACGTTTAGTTAAGGCGTGTACATTAGGTTAAAACAACTACCTGCTGCATTGTTCGTAATTTGAATGGTGACGCCTAAACCAATGGCTATTTTTTTACTAATGGCTAAATCAATGTTTTGCGTCGCGATTTTTTTAACTGGTTCTTTAGGGAAGAGGTTAAAAGGGTTGGCCTTTTTATCTAAGCTAACACCTATGCCATTGCTTTGTATGGAGATTATTTGTTGGCCGAAAATGTCGGGTTTGGCCCCTACGGAGATTACCGGTGGCCTGTCTGGTGCTTTATAGCATATAGCGTGTTTTAAAAGGTGTATAAACAATAAGGTCCACAAGGTTTTATTGCTTTTAACCGTCGGGAGATCGCTATGTGTAATGGTAACATGCTCAGCATATATTAAAACCGATAATTCATGTTTTGCCTTTTCCAATGCTTCGGTAAGGCAAAACGTAAGATTGTTTCCATTTTCTTGTCCTGTGGTTAGGTAGGTATAAAGCCCTTCTACCATTTCACCCAAGCGCTGTCCGCTTTCAATTAGGGTGCGCAGAATAGCATGTGTTTTTTCATCAATATCCGTCTCTAATCGCTTTTCTAAAATGGTAGCCATGGCACCAACATGGCGAGCGGGTTCTTTAAAATCATGCGAAAGAACGTGTCTAATTTGTTCAATGGTTTCTTCGTTTTGTAAATGGATTAACCCTTTTTCCCTATGCTGATTTTCTAATCGTTTTATATACTCTGCTTGTGCTTCTAGAGCTTCATCCACTCTCTTTTGCTTCGTGTAGAATGTAATCATGGCGCGCAACACGTCATTTATCCATCCTTCTTGATGTTGCTTTGCTATGGAATAGGTTTTCTGCAATAGCGCAAGCGCCTCTTCTTTATACTGTTTTGGTGGTAACGTTTGGATGTAGCCTAGCATGCATGGTATCCATAAAGATTCTTCGTAATTTTTTTCACCGAGGGATAAAGCTTTTGCAAAGGCTTCTTGGGCTTTGTTACTATTATTTTGTTGTACCAATGCTTTACCAGCGATATAATAACATCGCGCATAGAAAGCAGTATGATTTTCATCTTCCAAAGCATCTGCCTTATCTGCTTGCTGTATTACGCCAGTGAAATCGCCGCTATCTAGAGCTTCTAAAACAGAAGAAAAAAGCGCTCGATAATGGTCTATTAAATCATTGGGTAGAATATTTTTATCTAACGCTTTACGTAGAAGACGTACTTCACTAGCAATGTCGCTTTCAAAAGACACTGCTTAAAAGTACACAAGTTTGTTGGCTTAAATTGTATTACAAGTGTTTCATGTTGAATAAGGCTAAATTAAGACCGTGTTTTTTGGTTTGAGAAACGCCTAATTCCGTTCCGTCTTTTAGATAGATAACACTATCGGAGCGCCGGTATTTAGAAATATATTTACCATTTACAATAAAGGATTGATGTATACGAAGAAAGGGCGGATAAGGCAAAGTATCTTCTACGACTTTTAACGATTTAGAAACAATAACCTCTCGGCCATTTGCTAAATGAAGGCACGAGTAGTTGTTGTCGGCAGAGCAATACACCACATCTTGATAGGGAAAAAATTCTAACCCATCCATGGTATGAATAGCCAATTGATCTACAATAGGTGGGTGGTGAGATTTTAGTGCGGAAACTTTCTGAATACAGCTATGCAGCTCCTTTACATCAAGAGGTTTGAGCAAATAACCAAAAGCGGGGCTACTAACAGCGCGAATGGCAAACTCCTCGTGAGCGGTGTAAAATATAGTATGGGTGTTCGGGTTGTTGTAAACATCGAACAAATCGAAGCCTTGACCATCGGGCAAGGAAATGTCTAAAAACAACACATCGGGTTGTAGGCGGCGAAGTGCACGAATGCCATCGTTTAGGTTTTCTGCCTTCCCGGAGAGTTTCACACCTGGAATTTCTTTTAGTGAGTTTTCCATCACATTTATGGCGTGTTTTTCATCATCAATTACATAGGCACGTATCATAGGGCTGGGGTTAAATAATTAGAAAAGGAGGGGTTGGTAAAGCGAACACACAGATGTGTTCCTTCTTTTCTGGAAGGTTGAACAAAGCGTATTGCCAGGCGCATAAGGCCGTTGTTTTTATAATAAGAGAAGCGTTCTTTTAGCGCATCTCGGCTGTGGTAACCTTTCGGTTTTCTGCTAGCAGAAGGCATGCCCTTTCCATTATCGATTATGTGGGCAAAGTAATCATGTGTTTGGCCTTTTAAATAGATGGAAAGCTTTCCGTTTTCCTTATCGCGCAAACCGTGATTTATGGCATTTTCAATAAAGGGTTGCAAAACCAAACCCGGAATAAGGGCGGTTTCGGTATCAATGCTAGAATCTACTTCTAGGTTATAGGTAAAAGCGTGCGAGAATCGCACTTGTTCAATCCTAATATAGTTTTTTACTATGCGAATTTCTTTAGCAAGAGATATGTATTCCTTTTTACAAGCTTTAAAGGTTTGACGCATGAGCCGAGCGTATGTTGAAATAAATCGGCTGGCGACCCTGGGATTGTTATCGGTCACCATAGATTGAATGGAATTGAGCGCATTAAATACAAAGTGCGGGTTTAGTTTATAGCGCATGCTGTTAAGGGTGTGGTAGTGCACCCTAGTGTGTAAGCGCATAATTTCCCTGGTGGTATTTATCTTGGCGACAAGACCATTATGAAGGTGCTTTTGCCCAAGGTCTTGAAGCCGTTCTTTTTCTCTTTGAGCCTCGCCTTGGTAGAAATAGGCTTCTTTATACTTATTGTGATAAGCGTAAAAATCGGCAGCTACACCATGTACTTCTTTTGCATAAATGGGATGGTTTTTCAAAAAGAATTTCTTTACGGCTAGCAGCGCTTTCTCTTCCTTTATAGAAGATAAGCCATAGGTAATATTTGCTTCAATTTCCAGAAGCTTAAACCGATTCATTTCCTTTTGATAGGCTAGATTGTGGGTTACTTCGAGGCCTCTATCAATATGGCTTTTAACCGTGCTGTAATCTAGTTTAAGCACTAGAGCCGCACGAGCCAAAGCAAGTGATGCAGAGCTCAGCGTTTGCCCAGGTTTTAATTTGCTCACCCTCTTGGTAAGTTCGGAGTACTGCTTTTTAACTAGGTCTATATCATTATGGTAAAGACTTACATTCAGTAATAAAACACGGTGTTGTGCCGCCGAAAAGGAACCCACATTAAAACAAGATGACTGGGTTATCTCTTTAAGGTGATTTGCCGCTTGTTTAGACACATTACTTAATCCAAACTTCTCAGCGTAAATAGCGAGGTTGTAAATACTTAAGGATTGAATTTCGTGACTATTGCACGTTTTTGCAATTTCATTAAAGCAAGCTAAAAGGTCACTTATGTTTTTGCTATTGGCATATAGTTTTAATTTAGAGCTTAGTAAAAGGTTGTTCAGCTCTTTCTTCGGTTTATATTTCAACCCTTCTTTAAGGATATTTAGACACGCTTTATCAGAATAACCCAGTTGGTGTTGAGCATACTCAAGGGTGTAGCAAGCTAGGGCGTAGTCGTTAACGGCATCTTTTGTTGGTTTAGCGTATGGTAATATGGCAGATAACTTATCTACACATTCCGACGCGTGAACCAATGGTTTTTCATTTTTATATAGAATACCCTTAACATCAGATTTTGTCAGTTTGGTCATATTTCAAAAATATAGAGTCTTTCTGGTTTAACGAAGGGCTTGCGGTATGAATGAGTAAACGTACATTTGTAGCGTGCAAACAACGGTATTTGTTAAGTTTTTAAGGTTTTTTTCGGTAGGCGGTGTAGGTTTCGCCATCGATATGCTTTTTACATGGTTGGGGAAAGAAAAGCTAAAATGGCCTCTTTTTTGGGCCAATAGTGTGGGCTATACGGTGGGGATGCTATTTCGTTTTATCGCCAATAGGCTGTGGACATTTCAAAGTGCAGACCCCAACTGGGTGCGACAGGCCTTTTTCTTTTTCGGGTTTGCCTTTCTGGGCTTAGGCCTAGTGAACGGAATAATTTGGTTGCTTCATAAGCGCCTTAAACTCACCAATTTTTATGTAGCCAAGGTGCTTGCCATGATCGTATTCTTTGCCTACAACTTTACGGCTAACTTATTAGTAACCTTTCAATGATAAACTATAAATTATACAGCAGTTCTCGGTAGTTTACATCGGGAATGGCATTGTAGGGTGGATAAAACCCCCCATGTCTAGAGTACAGCCCATAAATGAATTTCGTAGCACCGTTGTAGAAATAGTCATACTGTTTTGGCATAGGATATAGCCAAACTAGATTCTCTTGTTGTAAATCGGCCATTTCGATAGCTGTACTATCTTTAGTTAGTGCTACCCAATCGGTATTGCTATCCACAATCATCCAGCCGCGAGAGGTTTTTACCTCTAGTGTAGCGTGTGAGGG
>JAOXNT010095427.1:0-15658 GCA_028565815.1 Cletocamptus dominicanus | reverse complement strand
AAGCTAGACAAATTAGATTTCATAGTATACAAGGTTGTAGCCGGGGCGATAAATTGTGAGTTAAATGTAGTGTTGTTCATTTAATTTATTTGAAATTTTTTTCGGAGGAATTTTAATATGAAGAAATTGCATGTAAAACTATTAGCTACTACCATTTTGATGGGTAGTTCGTTTTTGGCAAGTACTGGCGCAGTAGCCTCTGTTAGTCTGACTGCCGATGGTGGTGCTACTGAAGTTAGTAACCCCGCAACTGCATGCAAAGCTTATAAAGCAAGTGATGAATCAAAATTCGTGCCGGATTGGAGTAGTGTATATGCTTCAAGTCCTGCCTGGATTCATTGTCCTGTATCAAGCACTGTGGATTTAAGCACTGCTGCATTTGCAAATGATGTTGTTTTCAATGTTGAAATGCCGGTGGGCAGTACCTCGACGGTTTATAATTGTTATATTGCTGAGCAAACTGCAACTGCCAGCGGTGCCTCTGAAAGAACAGTAATATGGGAGCAAGACTCAGGCGTAGGGACTGAAAAAGCGACGATACTGGGTGCCGACATTACCGCTAAGTTTGCTGAGACTGGTAATGCTGGTGGGTTTGCACATACTTATACGTCAGGCTGTTATCTAAACACAGGTCACTACCTGCACTCTGTCAATGTAGAAACAGCAGCACAATAACCGAGGTTAGCTTACCTTTTACTAGGTAGTCCCTGATTAAACCCTCCGGAGGTTAATAATGGCATTCGGAGGGTTTTTTATTATTCTATATTATCTCAATCTTGATAAAAGCTCACAGTGATTAACAGACCATGAACAAGAATATCCTTTATGCTGCCTCTCTTTTGGCTTTGGTCTTTGTGGGTAATGCCATTGCTTTCAATTGGTTTTATCCTGCCCCGGAAGAGAAGTCCAGTCAGCAACTCGACGAAATACTACTTAGCATTAATAAACAATCAAACGCTGTCGCAGCTTTAGAAAACAACATTAACAGTTTAACGACTGAAATCAAACGGGTTGATGCGAAGGCGAGCCAACAAGCAGAGCTGGCAATAGCCGTTGATGAACTACGGGCTAAGCTGGAAAACCAGGATGCTTTAAGCGCTACAACGCCAGCAGTAGCCACTGCAGGCTCAGTAGCCACTGCAGGCTCCGGAGTGTCTGATGAACTGTTAGCTAAAATAGATGAACAGTTTACTGATTTACAACAACAGATCACTTCGTTACAAAGTATTCAAAATCAATTACCGCTTAACAACCAGCAAAACAGCGCACCGCCTCCCCCTGACCCCTATGCCGGTATGAGTGAAGAACAGCGCAACCAACAGTTCGAGATGGCTCTGCAAGAACGAAAGCAACGCTTCGAGACAGCTATTCTTTCAGCACCTGATCCAGGTCTGACCTCTCAGATTGCGGGTAATTTTGAGACCTTCCTGAATAGCGCTAATATTATTGACCCTCCTCCAAAGGTAAACTGTGGCAGCACACTCTGTCATTTTCAGTTTAACAAGAGCATATTGAACACAAGCGATGGTGATACGATTGATGCCATGCATGCACTTATGCAATCCGGAACCTTCCCGGCAGATGGCACATCACGCACAATTGTCACGCACAGTAACGGACAAGGTGGTATAGATTTATATGTCGGTGATTCAGAAAGCTTCCCTAAAGCGCCTGGCTCCGAATGATAAAGAGTGTACTAAAAACCAAACCTTGGTCTAGCAATATTTTCATCGCTTAGAACAGCAATAAGAAAAATTTGCCTGCTTTTATTTATGGTTTTGAAAAAAGGTTTTTAAGCTTGTTTCACCTTTTTTACATTAGTGGTTCAGTGAATGTATCAGTATAATTTACAAAAATTTACTATTACGCCTGAAATTAAAAATATAGACCTTGGAGGATATAGGAAGCTTAGGCAATACAAGCCTTATAGAGATGTCCTTAACAATATTCACCTCTACATTTTCAGATATGCCATCGACTCAGAAGAATACCTACTAATATCCTTGGAATTACTGTGGATTGACGACCTGTTTTATCAAAAAATCTTGAGTATTATACAGAAACACACCAACCTAAAAGAAGACCAGGTTATAGTTTCATGTACCCACACTCACTCAGCACCCTATGTTTCTGAATCACTCCCTCATTTTGGTGGCTTTAATGAGCATTACAACAATAAAATTCTGACACTAATAGCAGACTCATTAACATCATTAAAATTCAATAACTTTAAAACTGCACAATTAATAGAAGAAGGTTTTTTTGAAGCAGAGGGGCTATTTTGCAATAGAAATAAAATTTTAGCCAAAAAAACAAGTAAAAAAATTATTTTTTCTCCATCGAAAAACCTGGATTATGAAAAAAAAATTCGTTACATAAAAATAAAAGGAAAAAATGAAAATATAATTTTTATGAACTTTTCTTGCCACGCAACATTCAATAAATCAAATAGCGTTTCAGCTGATTTTATTCATGAAATTAGAAAACATATCAATAACAAATTACCAAGTGAATTTATTTTTTTACAAGGCTTCGCCGGAGATCAAAAATTTAACAACCCAACATATTTCAGTAAAACCACAATTAAAAATCTAGTTCCCGGATTCAAAGAGGATTTGAAAAAGTTCTCTAATGCAGTTAAGGAAATATTAGACAGCGCCTCACCAAAAAAAATCGCAAACAGAAAAAAAATAAGCAATCATAAAATGGAAAAACTAAATCTTGAAAATGAAAAAATTGCTATTATCAAAAAAATACCTTTAACTAAAAATATAAACTTAATATCCATTAACGCAGAGCCCTCCTTCTCTTTGTCCAGGGGCTTTGATGATGCCAACAATTGGCCTATTGGCTATAGCAATGGCATGATTGGTTATCTACCTCACAATAAGGTAGTGAAAATAGAAAAAGGCTATGAATATTCTAGCTGGAAGAATTTTAACTGTTTAAGACCCTACTCTCAAACTGATATTAAGCGAATAAGTGAAGCATTGAAGAATTTAGTTCATGAAGAATAAAGAGTTAATGTTATATATTGGAGGAACAGGAAGAAGTGGCACTTCAATCTTAAGAAAAGTATTAGCACAACACTCTCAAATTGCTGATGTTCCTGAATGGAGGTTCATGATTGACCCTAAAGGGCTGATGGAGTTTTACCGGGACATCGATCATATGAACATCTACGAATATACCGTTAAAGTTAAAGGTTTACATGCTGTACTAAAAAGTTGTACCAATTCCAATCTAATTGCGAAAACCCTAAGCAGACTCGACGCTACTGCTTCATTAACCTATAAAATGTCACCCGCCTATTCTAATGTCGATGCTCGTAACGTTTCGCCCAATTTTAACATTCTTACTGATCAGCTTATATCTACTTTAACAGAAAAAAAATATTTTGGCAGCTGGGCTGGAATGAAAGCCCTGGAAACAAAAACTCTTTATTTGCCTCAAGATAAAGACATTGTAAAAAGTGCGATCTATAACTTTCTAAAAGATGTAAGAAATGATGTACTTAAAAACCAAAAAAAATCTATTTATCTTGAAAAGAACACTTGGAATATCCTTTGGTTTGATTTAATCCGGGAGCTATTTCCGGCGGCAAAACTATTACATATCTACCGTGACCCCAGGGCTGTGGTGTCCTCTTATATGCAGCAGAGATGGATGCCACAGGATGCCTCACTTGCTGCTGAAGCCTACAAACTCACCATGTCCAAATGGTACAAGGTCAGAAAAAACATACCAGCAGAAAGCTACCTGGAAGTCAGTCTTGAAGCCTTGATTGATAAACAGAGCGAGACTGTTGAAAACATTTGTTCTTTTTTCCAGATGGATGTGGAAGAAGCCCTAATCAACTTTCCACTGAGAAAAGACAGCATGGTACGCTGGAAAAATGACCTATCCGATAGCGAACAAACACAGGTGAACCGCATACTCGATCAATTTATCTCAGACTACCGCTATGAGCATTGATAAATTATCTTTCTCACTCTTTGACGTAGAAAATGCTCAACCCATCACAGCGAAAGTAGCGTTATTTTTGGATGGGAATGAACTACCCCATGAGCAAAGTGAGCATACTGTTTATATCAACCCTATAAAACAGGATGGCCGGATAAGCATAGTAGTCAGCGGCTATACAGATAAAGCGTATTCAATCAGAGAACTACCCAAACGGATTAATTTAATTCGGGACTCGATTATAGGGTATGCCGATTGCATTACTTATGAGGCTGGGGATAGTGCTAAGCTGTTTGTAAATAGTACCACTGAATATACTATCCACTTATTCAGACATGGAGAAAATAAAGAGCGGGTCAGCCTGACTAAAGCTAATGCCCCGATGAAACAGGAAATTCCAGACTTTGATTTCGTTAGTGACGGGCTTGGTTGGAAACCGACAACAACTTTCCACCTTCCTGAATCATCAATACCGGGCTTATATTCCATACAGTTAGAAAACGAACTGAGCAGCTTTTCTTTCCCACTTATCGTCAGGACAAAAACACCGACAAATAAACTACTCGTACTTGCCAGTGAGACAACATGGCTAGCCTATAATAGTTGGGGTGGACGTAGCCGGTATAGAAATTTTATTGATTATCCAGAGGTAGTTTTTAGCAATAGTAAGGCATTTGGGCAATATTTGTCATATATTCGGGGCAAGCTACCCTTAAAGTTCAAAGTATTTTTAAAAGAACAAATAATCCCCCTATTTTTTGGAAAAACCCAATCTTCAACGGTATCATGGCCAAATAAGGTGCTGAGCTGGCATAGACCCATCGCTTATAATGGGCTTGATGAAAAAAAACCTAGTGAACCCTTTTTAAACCACTTAGCTGCTGGTGAGTGGCGAGTACTCGCCTGGTTAGAAAAAAAAGGCTTCAAATATGACTATTTGCCTTCTAGTGCCTTAGAAAAAGAAAAAGTATCTTCTTACGATGCGATAGTCTTATCCACACATAATGAGTACTGGTCTAATAAAATGTACCGGGAGCTTAAAAGGTCAAATACATACGAAAAGACCTGGATTATTAACCTCTCAGGCAACTCAATTAACCGCGCTATTGAGATACTGGATAATGGCATACGTTATATTAATGACTTCTATAAGCATGTTGAATGTGAAAGTAATTTGCTCGGGGTTCGGACAACAGATGCTGACGTAGGTACAGCATCACCCTACCAGGTAATTGATGGAAACAGCTGGATTTGGGAGAACACAAACCTCAAAACCGGCGACCTGTTCGGTAAAAGAACATTGAATAATAAGCACTGTACAACTCTCTTTTATAACCCTGGAATGCTGGGCTCAGGAAAACACCTGGATGGAGAGGGTGCTTCAGGATGGGAGACAGACAAAAGAACCAATCTGAGTAAACACAGCTTTAAGCTTTTAGCTAAGGGAAAAAATTTCCTGGGTGGGGCAGAGATGTTGCTAAAAGAAACAAAAGGTTCTTGTGGTGGCGTTTTCACAACCTCTTCTATTACATTTGGCGGGAGTTTATTAATTGATGAGGACTGTAGCCATATAGCCGAAAATGTTTTAAAAAAAGCTCTGGAGCCATAAAGTTAAGGCAGCTTTATACCTACCTTAATTATGTATTCACGATCTTATTACTCATTCGCTTCATTAGAAAGCTGTAGCTCTTACCTCAATGACAATAAAAATACCTCAACTATTGAGCTTCTTTAAAGGACTCTTTCTTTATTTTGCGTTGGCACTTCCCATGCTGGGACAGCTCTTAAGCTACAATAGGCTAATTAGTACATTTTTCTTGATCTGCGCAGCAATAATAAAAATATCCGCCCCATCTGGCTCTTTAAAAAAATTTACTTACGGTAAACAAAATTCAGCTAAATTTTTAGCTTTTATTTTATTATTATTAATAATAACCTTACATGCTAACGAAAGACAGCTCAACCTGACTCTTAGTGGGAACTACTATGAAGATAAATTTACATCCTTATTACTTTTTTATTTGTATGCCCTAGTAATAGCTTTTCTCAGCATCCCCAGGAACCAACAGGATTTTAATTATTGTTACAAGGGTATCACTTTTGCTGCCATCCTAGCTGGTTTGTTTGCTATTGCAATTAGTCACGAAACTATCATTGAGTATTTTTATTCTGATTGGCAGCAAAGGAAGCAATTAACTGAGGATAGCTTAGTTTCAACAATTAATATAACAATTTACTTTATTTCAAGCTTGTTTTTTTCTTTATATTTATATAATAGAAAAAATCATTTCTTTTACTTGTTATTAGCTTTTTTATTTTTAATACCTATTATTGCTTATGGTCAAAGGTCAGCATGGCTATATCTTGTCATAACCTTCCCTCTAGTTTTCTTAAAATTAAGCATGAAAAAATTCTTTACCCTGATAGCAACCAATTTTTTATTATTAACTATAGTTCTCTCCCAGATATCTACAGATAGCTTTATCAGCATATACGCTAATAACTTAATATATGGCAGTGGAGTAAATGTTAGAGCAGAATTATTTGCTAATGCATTACAAGGGCTAAGCGTTTTTGGAAATGGTATAGGTAGCTATTATTTAGACTTTAAGCAGAAGTACCCACATAATATTTTTTTTGAGTCTTTTTATGAAATAGGTATTTTAGGCTTTATTGTATTTCTTTATTTTTACTTAAGCTTATTTAGAAAAACAATTCCTCTACTCCTAAAAAGAACTCTGGGCATTGATACTATATTTTCCCTAGTCACTTTATATATTGCTTTAGTACTACTCAAATCTTCCGATTTGAAAAGCTTTTCATTCTTATTCGTATATATAATTTTCACACTCAATACCACAAAATGGATAAAAAAATAAAAGTTAGCTTCATAATAGCTGCTTATAACGCAGAAAAATATATTGAAGAAGCAGTAGACTCCTGCTTTAATCAAAAAGCAATTAATAATGTAGCGATAGAAGTCGTTATTACTAATGACGGATCAACAGATAAAACATTAGACATTCTAAACTCCTTAAGAGAAAAATATAAGAATTTAAAAATAGCCTCATTCTCAACTAATAAAGGAAAAGTTTCAGCATTTAATAAATCTTTTAAAAAATCTACAGGAAACTATATTGCAATAATGAGCGCTGATGATATTTCTACTGGCGATAGAGTTATCACTTCTATAGATGCATTAGAAAAACACAAAGCAGACTTAGTTTTTGGGAAAACCCGTACATTCAGCAACCATAAAAAAATCAACAATAGCTCATCTTTCACTAAGGATATTCAAAAAGAGTACCAACAATATGGAATAAATGAGTTTTCAGTAAAGCAAGTTGTTGCAGGAGGAACTATTTTTGCTAAAAGAGAGCTAATGGAAAAAATTTTTCCAATTCCAGATTACTTTGTCAGTGAAGATCTATGGATTCCAATAAAATCCTCTTCTTTAGGAAAAGTAATTTCAATAAATAAGATACTACTTCATTATCGAATACATGAAAGCAACTCAAGTTTAAATTTAATAAACAGCGATATACTTTATGATTTTAGTAACTGGACACGCTTTTACTCTAGACATGAAAAAATATACAAAAAAATACTTGAGAGCATAGAAATGAGTGCTTTCGCAAAGAAGCATTTTAACCTCCGTCATGCTCAGCAAAAAGCCGTACACTCAAGCTTAAATACTAGACTCAGGTTGCTTCTGCATAATTTACCAACTCTTTTTTTAAGTAAGACTTACCCTGTACACAAAAAAATTTACATTTTTATTTTATTCACCTCCCCTAAACTAGCCTGGCACATATATATATTGATACATAGAAATGGAAGATAAACTCATAAACAAACATCCCAGCAGCTTTAATATCCTAAAAAAAATTTTTAGTTTATTTAAAGTAATTGAAAACTGGTATTTAATACCTATAGATCGACTACGACTATCCAAATTTGTTACCTATAAGATCAGAGGAAGTACAAGAAAGGTGCTATGCAGAAGTGGCAGTACAGACATCAAAGAACTTATAGTAATATTTTTAAAAAATGAGTACCCTTTGATTTTTCTTGAAAATAACATATCCACAGTACTTGATGTGGGTGGTAATATAGGGTTATTTACGATTTATCTAAATGACTCTAAATTACTCAACAGAAACTCTCACATATATATTTTTGAGCCATATAAAGAAAATATTTCAGTTCTAAAAAAAAATCTGAGCCTCAATAGAATATCTAATGCAACAATTATTGAGAAAGCTGTTACAAATTCCAATTCGCCTGTCAAATTAGACTCAACCAAGAATTTTGATGCGGTTTGTGTCTCAGAATATGGCGACACAGTTGTTGACTCTATAACACTTAGAGATTTCTGTAAAAGCAAAAATATCAAAACAGTTGATTTAATTAAAATGGATATTGAAGGAGCTGAGTATGATATTATTGCCAACGACCCTTTATTTTTCAAAGAAAACGTCAAATACATATTCATTGAATTTCACAACACTTTAAATAATCACATGTACCTGAATATAAAAAATATTATAAAAAAAGATTATGACGTTAAAACTATCTACTCACTCACCGAAACAGATGTTTTATTTTGCAGAAACAAATATATTTAGGTAGAATGACTAGATCTACTTTTCAGTAACTAGGGTAGCAGATAGAGCTAGCCTACAATTAGTTTTGAGGTTTCCTTATGTCCACCTCCCAGCCTTTTCCTAAGTTAACAGTGGCCTTATCAGTTTATGATGGCGTAAACATCGCGCACTTAAAAGAATCACTAGAGTCAGTACTCACCCAAAAAGGTGTAGAATTTGAGTTTTTTATCGTACTGGATGGTATAAAACGTCTTGACCTAAGAGACTTAATACACAGCGCTGCCCATAGAGACAAAAGGATAAAGTTGATAAACTTTACTGAAAATAGAAAGCTAGCAGCAGCAATGAATGAAATAATTCACAACATGAATAGTGATTTTTTTGTTCGCATGGATGCTGATGATATTTCGATGCCTAACCGCTTAAGAAAATTATATGAATTCATGGAAGAAAACCCAAGCATTGATATCGCCGGGAGTGCGAGTTATGAGTTTGATGGAGAAGACCCTAAAGAAGGAATGCTGAGAGTATACCCTAACACACACGAAGATATCGTACAGCAGTTTAATTATAATAACCCATTCTGTCATCCATCAATAATTTGCCGAAAGAGTTTTTTCAAAATAGGTTTATACCCACTTTGTACGATAAATGAAGATACACTACTTTTTCTTAATGGGCTGGTTGGTAAAGCACGCTACGCTAATATCAATGAACCTTTATACGCTCATCGCTTTGATAAAGATGTAGGGCGCCGGCGACAAAAAACTTCTAGATCTATTACTATTTGGCTAGATCGCATGCGCATTATTAGCCTGTGCAATGGAGGCACTAAAGCCAGAGCATATGCAACAGTATTAATGTTAGTTCAAATATTAGGAGGGCCAATATACCCTATAGTACGAAGACATATCCTAAAAAGGCAAAAATATAAATCTGAAGACTTCAATTTATCAGCAAAACACCATATTACTAAATATTTCAGGGTATAAATAGATTAAAAATTTTATCTATCTTATTAACTATAAAACAAGCATCTCGAGAAAGCTTCTTGTTTTTCAAAGCTAGCCTAAAATAAAATTGTTATTGCTTTATAAAAAAATATATTTACTGCAATTCTAAAAAATAGGCGCAGCACTATTTATTACTATAGTGAATATCAAGAAGGTAATTTTATACTATAGAATCGTTTTCATTAAACCAAGAGGTTTACTTTAATACCTTCAAATAAAACATATTTACATGGACTGGATCATTTAGGAGCTTTAGCCGCTCATTCAGTGAAGGCCCACTTATCGATGGCACTTTAGCTATTATTCTCTTAATCTACCCATCTGTGATTTTATTTAGCTCCATCAGCTATGAATTAATTGAAAAGCCTTTCTTAAGAAAAATAGCTAAATACCTGACCACTAAAACAGATTAGTTATTCAAGGCAAAAACTAAATCCAAAATTAAATTTCACAATACTCACTTCATAAAGTTTATTGAAAAATGCTATATTTTTGTTGACTTTCTCCAAAAAATACTTTTTGATGAGGGGTCTTCAGCCGTCAGCAAGAAAGCAATATTTCATGACCGAGTAGCTGTTTATGCTAGCATTTTACTGACCTCAAAGAGTGCTGTTGTCAGCAGGTGATTTTGTCGAAAAAAAAGGCTAAATAGTTAAAAAATTACAAATCTAACTATGTTAGACTAAGCTTAAGCTAGTGGGGGCGTCGCTTATTTCCTCTGTTTAAGATTCCAACAACCCAATTAGTTGGATTAACCCAGGCGAATAAATACACTACTCAGCATAAAGAAGAAACAAGTTGTGTACACCAACCTATAGCCTCGTGGTTAATTAGCCGTTATTAACAACACTAGTCTGACGAGGTTATCTATGCGCCAACATGCACTTACACACTGCTCAAGAAGCATGTTTAGCTCTTTTATAGCTAAATACCTGCTTCCTGTATTACTCACTTGCTCACTCCCGGCATCTACACTGCTAGCAAAAAATGACCTAATCGCGCTAGGTAAGGGCAGCGCCGCTGATGAAAATATTACAGAGGGATATCTGGCTCAGGTTTACAAGGATAGTTCTGAAGCTCAACTACTTCATGTTCCAGCACTGATAGACTTAAGGGGGCTGGAAAACAAAGCCAGCGCCAAAATGCTTGTAAACAATGACAGGCTACTGAAAATCAACGCAGCCCAAGCTACATTCCAGATCACCTTTCTGGGTGCTGGAGAAGTCAGTGCAACAGGCGATGTCTGTGAAACCTTTCCTAGTACAGCTCGCACAGCATTCGTTGCTGCTGCTAATATTTGGGGCAGTATTCTTCAGTCCGATGTGCCTATTACGGTAGAAGCGTGTTGGACTAACTTACCTGGAACCCAACTCGGCGGAGCCGGCCCTAGGTATTTAATACGGGACTTCGAAAATACCCCTGTTACAGGTACATGGTATCCAGCCGCACTCGCAAACGCATTAGTTGGCTCGAACCTATATCCCGATTACCCCGATATCATCGCAGTATTTGACTCTGATAGCCCATGGTATTACGGAACTGATGGAAACACACTGAACAACCAATATGATCTTTTATCTGTTGTACTACACGAATTTGCTCATGGCCTAGGCTTTGCGGGTAGTGCAGAGTATGCCATGGGGCTGGGTAGTTGGGGTTCCCAAGGGTATCAGGTGATTTATGATAATTTTGTTACAGATGGTTCTGGAAATAAGGTCACAAATACCAATGTTTACCCTAAACCTTCGGTTGCACTAGGAACACTCCTCACTTCAGGGGATGTCTGGTTTAACGGTAGTAACGCAGTCTCAGCAAATAACAGCAATACCGTCAAGTTATATGCCCCACCAACCTGGGCAGCAGGGTCAAGCTACTCTCATCTCGACTATGATACTTTTAATAATACTTCCAACCAATTAATGGTGTATGCTATTTCTTCTGGGGAGGCAGTTCATGACCCAGGTCCCATCACGAAAGGTTTGTTTAAAGATTTAGGCTGGCCAATAGCTGGGGCAGAAACAACACCAGCAAAAGCCACCCTGATTTCACCAACCGGCACAATTACTGACACCACACCCACTTACCGCTGGAATGCTGTTGCGGGAGCCACTTGGTACCAGTTATATGTCAACGACAGTTCAGGAAACCGGATCAACAAATGGTATACCGCTGCACAAGCCGGCTGTAGCTCAGCAAGCACTTGCTCCATAACACCGGATACAACCCTCGCATCAGGAAGTGGTCGCTGGTGGGTGCGAACCTACAACACCGCTGGTAATGGTCCTTGGAGCAGTGCGGCCGGTTTTACTGTAAACGGTAATTCTGCTCCTGTGGCTGCCACCCTTATTAGCCCCACAGGTTCAACCGCGGATAACACACCGACCTATACATGGAATGCTGTTGCAGACTCCAGTTGGTATTATCTTTGGGTGAATGACAGCACAGGGAATAAAATTAAAACGTGGTATACCGCCGCTAGTGCAGGTTGTGCTAATGGCACCGGTACGTGTTCGGTGACACCCAATGTTGGCCTGTCAAGCGGTTCTGCCAATTGGTGGGTACAGACATGGAATAATTCAGGTTATGGCCCCTGGAGCAGTGCGGCCGGTTTTACTGTAAACGGTAATTCTGCTCCTGTGGCTGCCACCCTTATTAGCCCCACAGGTTCAACCGCGGATAACACACCGACCTATACATGGAATGCTGTTGCAGACTCCAGTTGGTATTATCTTTGGGTGAATGATAGCACCGGGAATAAAATTAAAACGTGGTATACCGCCGCTAGTGCGGGTTGTGCTAATGGCACCGGTACGTGTTCGGTGACGCCCAATGTTGGCCTGTCAAGCGGTTCTGCCAATTGGTGGGTACAGACATGGAATAATTCAGGTTATGGCCCTTGGAGTAGAGCTACCAGTTTTAGCGTTTTCTAGACTCAGGCTGGCTCTAAACTAAATCATTTAAATTATTAATGTGCAATCATTAATTAAAAGATATCTAGGCTGTAGCCTATTTAAAATGGGCTACAAACATGCTGAGGTTTATTTCGATGAAAATTAAATATCTATTTGTTTTATCTTCTTTAGCGCTAACTTCTAGCTGTTATTCTGAAATTAGAGATATTCAAGGGAGTCAAGTGAGACATAATAGTAATAGCCACATGGTTGTAGCAGCTCCCCCTGAAGCCACTCCACCACCACATTCGTCCTCTCCGCCATTGGCACCTACTACCGGAGGGATGGCCTTATTACCCTGGAAAATTACTCGTTTTTACCGTCTAAATAATGCCAAACTCAGCGAAAATCAAGCTAGGCAATATTTATTTAAAGAAGCTGTTATTGGCAAGAATTTCATTCAGTTTGGCACCAATACCTGCCAAAGCGTAAATTATGTGAGAGCCACCATACCTCTTAGCCACGCACTAGAAAAATACCAAGTTTCAAGTGAAGCATTAGATATCAGTCAGCAACAAGTAACCAGGGTGACAACAAACTGCAATATAGAAGGCTTTGATGATTATATCCAACTTAGAGATAACCGCTTACTTGTAGAAATGAAAGGTGTTTTGTTTTTCTTTACCTCAGGCATGACTTACTAGAAACCTGCTTGAAGACTCATAAACAGTGAAAATTACCTACCTTCACCAATACTTCACAGCCTCTGATGCTCACTTCGTTTTATACAAAGGGCCAGAAAAAGTATGGAAGGATAGGATTGTGTTTCCAACAAATTATTCGATACAATGGCAGCAGGAAAGCCCATTATCTCGAATATACCCGGATGGGGATCTTTGTTGGCACAGGAATATGGTGCAGGCTTAATTCTAGATGGTAAATCTATTGAAAGCTCCGCAAGAAGTCTTGTCAGTCACATCGAAAATAAGGAATGGCTAAGCAAAGCTGGGGCTAAGTCACTTCAGCTGGGTACTGAACGCTTTTCGCGTGACAAGCTAGCCGTACAGCTAGAATAAGTGCTTACAGAAGCAATCACTAAGTATTCAAGAACATCAACAAGTTTTTAAGTTGCAAAAGATAATTTATCATGACCAAAAGCTTCTTCGACATCTTCATTAGCGCCATAGCACTACTGCTTTTATCACCCCTACTTTTGATTTTGATGATGTTAATTCGACTGCAGATTGGCGAAAAAATTTTCTTCACCCAGACCCGTCCAGGCTTACATGGCAAGCCCTTCCGCATACACAAATTCCGCACTATGACCGACAAACGTGATGCCAATGGCGAACTATTGCCCGATGCCCAACGCCTAACCCGCTTCGGACGTTTTCTGCGCTCCACCAGCCTCGACGAGCTGCCCGAACTTTGGAATGTCCTAAAAGGAAACATGAGCCTGGTCGGCCCACGCCCCCTATTAATGGAGTACCTCCCTCTTTACTCCCCAGAACAAGCCCGCCGCCATAACGTCCGCCCCGGCATCACTGGCTGGGCACAAATCAATGGACGCAACGCCATTTCCTGGGAAGAAAAATTCAGGCTAGATGTATGGTATGTCGATAACCAATCCTTCTGGCTGGATTTGAAAATTTTGTTCTTAACCGTGAAAAAAGTCTTCATCCGCGAAGGTATCAGTGCTCAAGGCGAAGCCACTATGCCTAAATTTACCGGAGATACGCATTCTGCTACGGCTATCAAAATCACATGATTTATATCTATGGCGCAGGCGGCCACGGCAAAGTTGCCCTTCACACGCTAAGCCAAAGTGGTAAACAGGTTGAAAGCTTTATTGATGATAAGGCTCGTGGGCGGCTATGTGATCTCCCTATCCTGTCCCCATCCGAAATCCAGAGTTTATATCCCTGCACCATCCATTTTGCCATTGGCAACAATACCATCCGTAACCACCTGCAAAACAAATGGCATGGCTTAGGTATCACACCGGAAACCATCAGCCACCCCAATGCAATAGTTTACCCCGGCGTAAGTATCGGCTTAGGCAGTCTTATCACCGCTGGTTCGATTATTGGCCCTGATACACACCTAGGGGATGGCTGCATCATCAACCATAATGCCGTGGTCGATCACGACTGTGTCATCGGCGACTTCTGTCATATCGCCCCGGCAGCCACCCTCGGTGGTGGTATTACTATTGGCAAGCAATGCCTCATTGGCTCAGGCGCAACCGTCCTGCCCTACCTCACGATCGGGCATAATGTCACAGTTGGCTCAGGTGCCGTCGTCACAAGAAACCTACCAGATAATGTTACTGTTGTCGGTTGCCCGGCTCGCCAAAAATAAATCAACAAACACAAAACAATATGCTGAATACAAAGTTCTCCCCCTGGCCTTCTTTCACACAAGAAGAAGCCGATACAGTCTCCCGCATCTTGCTATCCAACCAAGTCAACTACTGGACTGGCCAGGAAGGCCGTGAATTTGAAAAAGAATTTGCAGCATGGAGTGACAGCAGATACGCCACTGCATTAGCCAATGGCACAGTGGCTTTAGATATCGCCTTAAAAGCACTGGAAATAGGCTCGGGTGACGAAGTTATTGTCACACCCCGTACCTTTTTAGCCTCTGCCTCCAGCATTGTCACAGCAGGCGCAACCCCCGTGTTTGCCGACATTGACCGCGACAGCCAAAACATCACCGCTGCCACCATCGCACCCATGATCACTCCGAATACACGCGCCATTATCTGCGTCCACCTCGCAGGCTGGCCCTGTGAAATGGATGACATCATGCAACTGGCGGAACAACACAACCTCTACGTCATCGAAGACTGCGCCCAGGCCCATGGCGCAACCTACAAGGGGCAAATGGTCGGCAGCATTGGACACATCGGCGCATGGTCATTCTGTCAGGACAAAATCATGACCACCGGCGGCGAAGGCGGCATGGTCACCACCAATGACCGTGAACTCTGGTCAAAAATGTGGAGCTACAAAGACCACGGAAAAAGCTGGGAAGCCGTCTACGAACGCCAACACCCGCCTGGATTCCGTTGGCTGCATGACAGCTTCGGCACCAACTGGCGCATGATGGAAATGCAGGCAGCGATTGGGCGTATCCAGTTAAAACGGATGCCCGAGTGGACAGCCCAACGCCAACGTAACGC
>JAOXNT010094319.1:0-15697 GCA_028565815.1 Cletocamptus dominicanus | reverse complement strand
AACCTTAACAAGGTATGCCAATCAGGTGTTATTCCGCAAGTTTATCAATGTAAATAACATTAAATTGAGAATTGCTGGGAAGTTATCTTATTTTTAGAAAATAAAACTAAGTGCTTCGTTAAGTTAATGATGTTGGGTGAAAAGTAGGCGTTATTTTTAGCCTGCCTGTGCAGACAAGCTTCCTAGCTAAAAAATGCATATGGGCTACCCGACAATATTAACTTGACGGACTACGAAAAAAATAAAGGTAATGGTACAACCGTTTTTTTTTACATGGATACTCGTCATGGGCACCGTTGTCTTACACGGACAATCGGCTCATTCACTGCTGCGCGATGGCGACCAAGCCTATGAAGAAAATCGTTTTTCAGAAGCCGAAGAAGCCTATCGCAAGGCATTGTTAAAAAAACAGTCGGCACAAGGAGCATACAACTTGGGCAATACGATATACGAGCAGGAGCGTTTTGAAGAGGCCGTCAAACACTACGAAGAGGCAGCTCGTGCTGCCGATAATGACGACACCCGCGCACGGGCATACCACAACTTGGGCAACACCTACCTCAATATGCAGCAATTTGAAAAAAGCATCGAAGCCTATAAAAATGCCCTGCGCCAAAATCCCGGAGACCGCGATACAAAACACAACCTCGCTCTGGCACAACGCCAACTCCAAATGCAACAACAACAACAACAACAAAACCAAGACCAACAAGAGGGCGATGAACAGCAGCAGCAGGAGCAGCAAGCGTCCGAAGAACAGGAGTCCGAAAACCAGCAAGAGGAATCATCGCAAAACGACGAAAAACAGCAGCAACCCCAAAATGAAGAGCAGCAGAACGAGCAGGATGCCTCACAACAAGACCAACAAACGCAAGAGCAACCACAAGAAAAAGATTTGAACAAAGAAGAAGCTCGGCGGTTGTTACAAATAATGGAGGAAGAAGAACGTAAGGTTCAAGAAAAACTCCGCAAAGCGCAAACCGAACCGAGCAAATCGGATAAGGATTGGTAATTTTTTTAAATATATTTAAAAATTTTTAAAACATGAAACGACTAACGCTATCTTTGATTTTTGGTAGTATCATGAGCGTACTAACATGGGCACAAAGCCCCGTTTTTACGGTGGCGGTTAGTGCGGACTCTGTTTTATTGGGCAACTATATCAAGCTCACATTTACCCTCGAAAATGCCGATGCACGACAGTTCGATGTACCCGATTTTGAGGGCTTCCAAGTCGTGGGTGGCCCCAATCACGCCTCCAGCTTTCGCATGGTCAACGGCGATGTATCGCAATCGGTATCGTATAGTTATTACCTGCAACCGACCGATATAGGCACGTACTATATCCCGCCCGCTACTATCGAAACAGACGAGGGTTTTCTCGAAACCGAGCCTATCGAAATCAATGTCTATCCCAATCCAGATGGCATCCAACAAACACCACCAGAACGACCTTCGACACGCAGTTTTTTTGATTCTGGCTTTGATTTTAAATTTTCACCCCCAGATATGACACCTCCTAAAAAAAGCAAGAAAAAACGCAAAACATATCGTTTGTAAGCCCCTTTGTCCATGAAACTTGTAAAGGCAACCCATCCGCTATTTTGCAGGCTGTTCCTCGGGAGTCTCTTGTGGATGGGTTGGCCAACCCTTTTTGCACAAGATATTCTACCACTTATACAGCAATGCCGCTACGTCAAGGGAAAGGTAGCATCTATGACTACCACGACGGTTTTTTACCCGCTAGACGGAGGTTCTTACCAACAAAAAGAGGTGCATACCTTTGATAAAAAAAACCGACTTCTTTCTGTAAAAACCTTTGGGGATTCCGAACAAGCCATCAATCATACCGAGTATATTTATATCCGAAATCGTCTCATCTGCCTCCAACAAACCTCTACATTGGGTTCAAGGTATTATTACTACCAATACCTCCAAAAATACCCCGTGCAGATACTAGAAGTTAATGAACAAAAAGACCTATTGAGTATCAGTAAGGTTTATCTCGATTCTTTGTATCGCCCCACAATTTTGAAAAAATACAACTTATTAGAAGAGCTACAGTTTAGTCAAATAGTAGAGTATGTTCCCGAAAGCGATAAGTGCTACGTACAACACCAATACCCCAACGAAAAATCAATGACCTACGAGTACCAAATATGCGCCAACGACCTCTATTTGGGCACGATAGACAAAGTACAGTTTGAAAATATAGACACCAAAATCCTCAACTTTACCATCGAAGACCGCCAAGCTACCATTGTTAAAGCGGTCAATAAACGCAATTTTGGTAAGGAGGAAATCCATGTCCAAGAACTAAAGTTTGATAAGGTCGGCAATTGGGTCAAGAACACTATTTATCGCCTCAAAAAACGCAAACAAAAGAAAATTTTATTACAACAAACCATACGTGATATTACGTACAGGTAGGTCTGTTTTCGGGGCCCTTTGCCTTCGTAACAAAACAAAACAACCATTTGGAATGCACCTAGTCAAGTTAATATTCTTTTTTTTACAAAAACATATAAATAATATGCCCACCACCAACGCTTTTTTGCGCATACTACTGTTGCTGTGTATCACCTGTACAATACAAGCACAAGTTATGACCCCCGAACTACTATGGCAGGTCAAACGTGTGTCGGTAAACGGACTTTCTAAGGATACCAAAAATATTATTTATACCGCTATACAGTACGATATTCAAACCCAAAAAAAGACAACAACTCCATACGCTCTTCCTATCAAAGGCGGAAAAGCCAGCCCCATACGCCATATAAAAAAACACGTTTTGGATACCAAGACCACTCCCGACGGCAAATACACCATCAAAACCAAAAACGTAAAAATCAAACCGGTAGAAGGAAGCGATATTCACGCCGATATGCCACAAGCCAATGTCAAAATCTATGACGAACTCAATTACCGACATTGGGATACGTGGGAAGATGGTGCGTACAGTCATGTTTTTTTAGTCAATAATGAAACGGGCGAAGAAGTAGATTTAATGAAAGACGAACCACACGACTGCCCACAAATGCCCTTTGGCGGGGCAGCAGACTATATTTGGAATCACGATTACTCAAAAGTGGTGTATGTGACCAAAAAGAATAGTGGCACCGAATATGCCCAAAGCACCAATACCGACCTATACGAATACGATACAAAAACAGGCAAAACCACCAACCTGACCGCCGAAAACAAAGGCTACGACACACATCCGGCCTATTCTGTAAAAGGAGTACTGGCATGGCTGCAAATGGATGAGCCCGGCTACGAAGCCGACAAAAATGACCTCATTATTTCTGATGGAAAAACAAATGTCAACCTTACCGAGGGTTGGGACGGCACAGTAAGCAGTTTTCATTGGGCAAACGATGGCAAAAAAATCTATTTTACCGCTCCCGTTGACGGTGGCTACCATGTTTTTGAAGTAAAAGCCGGTTTTAAAAACCCTAAACATACCGTAAAACAAATTACCAAAGGCAATTTCAATATTACCGGCATATATGGCATCGTTGGCAAAACCATGTTGGTCACCCGAACCGACATGAACCATGCCACCGAAATATACACCCTCGACCTCCACAACGGAAAACTTCAACAACTTTCGCAGGTCAATAATGACCTGTATGATACTATTGACTTGAGCAAGATAGAAAAAAGATACATCACCACCACCGATGGTAAAAAAATGCTCACCTGGGTTATTTATCCGCCCGATTTTGACCCCCAAAAAAAGTACCCTACGCTGCTCTACTGTCAGGGCGGTCCCCAAGCACAAGTCAGTCAGTTTTATTCTTTTCGGTGGAACTTTCAACTGATGGCTGCCAAGGGCTATATCATTGTTGCCCCCAACCGGCGCGGCTTACCCGGCTTTGGGGTCGAATGGAACGAACAGATAAGTGGCGACTACGGCGGTCAAAATATGCAAGATTACCTCGCCGCTATTGATGCCCTCGCCAAAGAACCCTTTGTGGACAACAACCGCCTTGGCTGTGTGGGAGCCAGCTATGGCGGGTACTCGGTTTTTTACCTCGCTGGTATTCACAATAGTCGCTTTAAGACCTTTATCGCCCACGATGGTATCTTCAATACCCGCAGTATGTATGGTACGACCGAAGAACTCTTTTTTGTAAACAAAGACATGGGCGGTCCCTATTGGAAAGAAGAAAATGCCCAAAGTTTTGAGGCGTTCAACCCCATCAATAAGGTACAACATTGGGACACACCTATATTGATTTATCAAGGAGGCAGAGACTATCGCGTACCCGACGGACAGGCATTTGAAGCATTCCAGGCAGCACAACTATTGGGTATCAAAAGCCGACTCATATATTTTCCCGAAGAAAATCACTGGGTTTTGACACCCCAGAACGGTATCATTTGGCAACGTGAATTTTTTAAATGGCTAGCAGAAACGCTGTAAAAAAGCAGCAAACAAACAAAGCACCATAAACTTTAATACATAAAATACCAAAAAACGGGTATTTACTTACAAGTAAAAACCCAGCATCTTTGTATTATCAAAAAACGGAGAAAGAATAACCTCTCTTTCTCCTGCCTATTTCCACTCTAAGATATTTACACACCAAAAAAAAGCAAAAAGCAAAATTGAAGGAATGAACAAACGCTTGCCGTATGCACACATCCCTTCTTTATAGCGTATATCCCCTTTTTTTCTTTACGATTTCCTTTTTGTGTTTGACACAAAAAACAAGGCTTCTCTATTGACCTACAATGCTTGGTTTAAAACCCAACAAATGTACACATTTGTACTGACAGATTTATAATCCTTGAACATGGTGGCAGTACTCTTGGAGCACTGCCACCCACAAGGATATACGAGATATAGCCAGCCTATTTTTCCTACCATACCTACGCCTTTCCTATCATCGGTTGCCATACCGCGCACACCGTATTTCCTACAATAGTATTTGGATATTATTATTTTTTTATAACCGATTTACTTTAATTACAAAAATTTTTAATTCCATGAACAAAAGATTACTGTATGTATGTATGATTTTGATGTATGGCGGACTATTGGCTTTTTCGACCGATAGTTTTGCACAATCAAACTGTACATTCGACATCAAAGACTATCCTCCGATAGACGGAAAGGACTGTGCTTATCTGTTGGTCTTGAGCGACGAAGGCGCCAATGGCTGGGATGGGGCATCCGTAGATGTAGCTATCGGCGAAACTGCTACTCCGACCAACTACAAGGTACGCGTGGCAGATGGCAACTGTCGTTATATACCTTTGTATGTAAACGATGGTGAAGTACTTGACCTCACGTACTGGAACGGGGCTTTTGAAAACGAACACGGAATGGCATTGTACGATGCACTAGGCAATTTGGTAAGCGACCTCAACGGCAACGATGTCTTTTATGAAGGCGATATTCCTGCCGATACACAGCTCCGTGTAAAAGTAGCCTGTCCGCTAAATACTTGTAAAGACGAAAGCGATGATTTTATCGTGCGCATCACGATGGGTGATTTTCCCGAAGAGCAATCTTGGGAAATACACGAAGGTCCGGCAGATGTGAGCGAGCAGGGCGCGCGTGTGATTGGTATAAATGCCAATATTTATGCGGGCTTGGCTCCCGGATTTCAGGTGGACTACCCCGTATCATTGGACTTGTGTCACATATATACTTTTGTGGCTTTCGATGGATTTAACGATGGCTGGGATAGCGGCACGTTTGAATTGATAGCCTACGATACGTATGGCACGCCTATCCTCGACCCCAGCGACTCGCACTATGGCAAATTCCTCGTTTTTGAAGGTACGGGTATTGACGACGAAACACGTCGCGAATTTACCTTGCCATGTATGCCTATTTGCGAAGATGTGTTGATAACCAATGCGGTAAACTGCGAAATCACCGACCCACTATTGCCTATTTCGGAAGCACAAATTTGCTACCCATACTGCGACCATGCCGAAGGCTGTGACATTACGTTTCAGCACATCATACTGCCCAATGGCTCGTTTGACGACGCTATTTTCGGGGCTATCATGCCATACACCGGAACAGGCAGCATCATTTTTGCGGGAACTTTTCCCAGCGGCCAACATCAGTTAATTACCAAATATACCTACTGTGATGAAATCATGGTACAATGTACGTCCGATTTGAATATTACTAGTTCAAACAATGTCACCATGTCTTGCAACGACAATGTACTCATATCACTCAATGTGCCATCATCAGAAATTGGCATACATACGTTGGGCGAATGTATCGTCGAAATCACACCGGATATGGTCTTGGAAATGCCTGATGCTTGTGAAGGCGACTACGAGGTGACCGTTTTTGATGCACAAAACAACCCTATCGAGGTATATGGTCCCAACGGATATCCGCTCGACCGAACGGGCAACGAAATTCTGCCGGGAGCTACTACAGAACCGGCACACCATTTTGTAGGCCCCGACCAACTCATGCAAACACTTACCTACACCGTTCGCCATCTGGGGAGTCAAAATACTTGCTGGGGAACGATTACTATCGAAGACAAAGCACCACCTGTAATAGACTGTACCGACTATACCATTCAGTGTACACACCCTTATGCTTTGGATGAAGACTATACCCACACCGAAGTATATACAGCAGCAAGCGAACTACCTGCCAATATTGCAGGCGGTACCGGTGGATTGCCCTCCAATACCTTCATACCCATCAATGTACCTTGTGCTGCCATGGGCGAAGTGATACAAGACGTCGAAGTAAACCTACATATCACACACAATGAACTAAGCGATTTGAGCATACTATTGCACCTTCCTGCTGACCTAGATGCCGCACTGGGAGGCGTTTCGCCATTGGTGCTGGATACCAATGTAGAAGCAGAAAATACTTATACTCCGAGTTTGTCTAGTGCACCTGCTTTGTTGGATTTGATAAGCCAAGCCTGTATGTTGACCACAAGTACCAGTCCCGATGATGTGGTCATAGAAACAAGCGGGGCAACGCTTCCTGCTAACCTAGGCGGCACTTGGTACATTCAAGTGATTGACAATGATGCCGAGTTTATCAATAACCCTTATGGTGGTGGCGAAGTAACTGCCGCTTCTATCGCCTTGACCTGCGGATTTCCATTTCCATCTACAGGATATGACTGCTCTTTCGAGGGCATAGACTTATTGTCTGAAACTATTGTCGAAACTGACTGCGACCAATCCAATTGGGTAGGAGCCCAAGTGATGCGGGTATGGCAAGCCTATGACAAGTACAACAACACAAGCACTTGTACCCAACGCATTGACCTAAGAGCTCCCACACTAGACCAAATCGTAAAACCCGGCGACATCAGCATCGAGTGTACCGACGAAACCGTAGATGTTTCACCTACTGTTACAGGCTACCCTACCTTTGGGTGTTTTGACTTAACCGAACAATTACACGGCTTATGTGATATTTCATACTCTTACGAAGACGTACCCGTACCTACCTGCGGTTTGGGTTACAAAATCGTACGTACATGGACCTTTATCAATTGGTGTTCGGGCGTGAACCATACACACCAGCAAATTATCAAAGTAGAAGACACCGAGGGGCCTAACATTAGTGCAGATAACATTACGGTTAGTACCGATCCGTATAGCTGTGCGGCCAACCTGACTTTGAGCAACTTGGGCATCGAAGACAACTGCTCGGGTGTAGCATCTGTCACAGTAACGTATATCGCTTCGGGTACAGCCTACCAATCTCCAACAGAAGTGACGGTAGATGTAACCAACGGCGAAGTGCTTTCCGACTTGCCTGTCGGCGAAAATGAAGTGACCATCACAGCCACTGATGCTTGCTACAATACAACTGACACCACTATCATTATCGAAATAGTCGATAATGTGCCACCTGTCGCTATCTGCGACGATGAGCTACATGTATCCTTGGGCAACGACGGAACAGCACGATTGTATGCCCAAGATGTGGACGAAGGTTCCTACGATAATTGTACAGATATTACCCTCGAAGTACGTCGTACCGACGGTTGCTTGGGGATAACAGAATGGAGTTCCTACGTTCCATTTGATTGCTGCGACGTGGATACTCTGGTAACGGTAGAGTTACGAGTGACCGATGCTGCCGGCAACACCAACACTTGTTGGAAATCTGTTTGGGTTGAAGATGCCTTGCCGCCTATCCTCACTTGTCCTGCCGATAAAACACTAGATTGTAACGACCCTGCCTTACACAATGCTTTGGGCCAAGCTGCTGCCATCGATAACTGCGATGTAACCATCACACATATCGACGAAGACAATCTTGACCAATGTCTGGCAGGTACGATTACCCGTACTTTTACGGCAAGTGATGCCAGTGCCAAGTCGCCTGATGCCACTTGCACACAAACGATTACCGTAAACCATGTTTCTGATTTTGTGGTACAATTTCCTGCCGACGTGACCAGCAACACTTGTAGTGTAGGCGAGTACGGCGAACCTCAAATATCAGACGACGACTGCGAGTTGGTTGCCGTTTCGCACGAAGACCAAATATTCTATGTCGTACAAGATGCTTGTTACAAAATTCACCGTACATGGACCATCATCAATTGGTGCATTTATGATGGTACCAACTCCGACAACACCGATTTGGGATACCCACTACCACTACCCCGTACCTACCGCGATGACGATGGCTACTTCCGCTACGTGCAAACCATAAAAGTAACAGACGACGTACCTCCAGTTATCACTTGTCCTGGCGACCAAACCTTCTGTGACCTGACCGATGGTTGTGAGGGTATAGCTACCTTGACTATCGAAGCTACAGATGCCTGTACCGACGACGAGGCACTCCAATACAGCTACTATATTGATGCCAACAATGATGGTTCTTTTGACATCGTAGCAGAAGGAAACGATGCTTCTGGCCCTTATCCTTATGGTACACACCTTATCCGATGGGTCGTTGAAGATGGTTGTGGCAATAGCAGCACCTGCGAATACTTATTTGAAATCAACGATTGTAAAAAACCAACGCCTGTTTGTCTAAACGGTATCAGTATTCCCAATATGGAAAGCAATGGTTGTGTGGATATATGGGCGAGCGACTTATTACAATATGCTTTTGACAACTGTACACCCGACTCATTGGTAGAGGCTTCCGCCAAAATACGTCGCCAAGGCGATGATGACGATGCCTTTGCTACTGCTATCACCCTCTGTTGCGAAGACGAGGGAACGACACTTGTAGATATTTGGGTAGAAGACGAAGCCGGAAACGGGGATTTTTGTACCACCTACATTATTTTGCAAGACAACAATGATGTTTGCGACCCTGCCTTACCACGCGCATCGGTAGCCGGTACCATTCGAACCCAGAACGGTAATACCGTAGAAGCTGTAGAAATGGTGCTTACCAATACCGATATCGACCAAAATACACTAACAGACACAAATGGTGCCTATGCTTTTGCTAATGTAGCCATGCACCAAGACTACGAAGTATTTGCCGAAATGGACGTACAACCACTCAACGGCGTGAGTACTTATGACTTGGTATTGATGAGTCAGCATATTTTGGGCATCCAGCCCTTCGACTCTCCCTACACAATGATTGCTGCCGATGTCAACAACGACGGAAATATCACTACCTTTGACGTGGTACAATTGCGTCAGTTGATACTTTATGTAGTGACCGATTTTCCGAGCAACACCGCATGGCGTTTTGTAGATGCCGACTATGTGTTTCCCAATACAAGCAATCCTTGGATGGAAGCCTTCCCCGAAGCTATCCATTTGGAGCAGCTTTCGCAAAATCAACTAAATACAGATTTTGTAGCTGTAAAAATAGGAGATGTCAATAGCGATGCTATTGCCAACAGTTTACAAAACACCGAAGCGCGTACCGCCGGCACACTTACCTTCACTACCGACAATCAGTCTGTAACGAAAGGCGAAATCGTGACTATTCCGTTCCGAGCGCGCGACTTCGATGCCGTACATGGTTTCCAATTTACACTACAATTTGACCAGGCTGACCTTGCATATACCGGCGTACAAACGGGGGCAATAGACCTTACTGATGCACACATAGGTACACGTATGCAAGACGAAGGTGTGATTACCGCATCATGGAACAAAATCACACCAACCGATACCAAGGTACCAGACGATGCTATCTTGTTTACGATGACGTTCGTGGCACTTACCGATGCCGACTTGCAATCTAGTGTGACCATAAGCAGCCGCTACACCAAAGCCGAAGCCTATCAAGGAAATACAGTGGCAGATGTGGCTCTAGACTTCCAGGGTACGGAAGCTGCCGAAAGTGGTGCGAAATTTGAGCTATATCAAAATACACCGAATCCGTTTAGCGAAACCACTCAAATTGGCTTTTATTTGCCCGAAGCAACCCACGCAACCTTGAGTGTGTATGATGCTACCGGACGTGTACTTTACCAAGTAGGTCAACACTACGCACAAGGAGCGCATCAAGTAAACCTTCGCAAAGCAGACTTAAATGCCACAGGAATACTGTATTACGAGTTGCGTACAGCCACTGCTACTGCTACGAAGAAAATGATTTTAGTAAGATAAAATGTGAGAACCGCTCAAATCGGTAAAGCATATTCGATGTAGGAAAAGCGGGTCAAATCCGACCTCACCGACCTGCATCCCCCAAGAATAGACTTTACTTTGCATTTGATTTTAAATTGGTTCTTAGATTTCGGGCTTGCTCGTACATACGAGCAAGCCTTTTTTGCGTTTTAGTCCTTAGACTTTTTGTACTTTTGTGAAAAATTCATTAGTTAAACCCTCTTTCGTATGCGTATATACCCCACTTTATACCTCCTATTTTTTATTTTAGGCATCACTGCTTGCCAAACCAATGAGTTAGAAGAAGCACTCCTACTTGGCAAGTGGCAAGGAGCTGAATGGACAGTAGAAGGTAATAAAAACGCCCGTGATGCGACAGTCGTACATTTTGAGTTTAGAAAAGACGGTTATACTGCTCACTTGGGGCAACAAAAAGAAGAAGGCTCCTATCACCTGAGTGGCAACAAACTATACACCACCGAAACGGGAAAAGCACAAAAAATGGTAGAAATTTCGACCCTCACCGCCGACTCGCTCGTGATGAAAATGAACCGCGTAGGCACGCTCGAAACTCTTGTTTTATTAAAAAAATAACCGCCCCATACAACGTCTTTGCTTATGATGTACCTCTTTCAGTCATACCCATACAGAAAGGCACTCATAGTAGTCTCCTGTCTTTTGTGGGGGATGGCTTGCAGGCCACCTACCCAAGAAGTTGCCGATGACGATGTGCTGTTGGCAAAAGTACATAATCAGTCGCTATACCTGTCCGAACTAGAAGCACTCTTTCCTGTGGGTGGCAGCAAACAAGACAGCTTGCTATTTCTCAATGCATATGTAGAACGGTGGGTGCGCAACAGACTATTGCTGCATGAGGCAGAACTCAATATCCCCAACGATGTAAATATTGATGCCTTGGTACGCGACTATCGGGCAACACTGGTATTGCACAATTATGAGCAAAAAATTGCCGAAAACGAGTTGGATTCAACTATCACAGAGGAACAGATAAGGGCTTTTTATGAAAAAAATAAAGATGCCTACCAGCTACAAAGTCCCATTTTTAGGGCAACCTTTGTAAAAATACCCGTGACCGCCCCCAACTTGAACGAAGTACCCGCTTGGTGGAAAAGCACCAAAGAGGAGGACGAGTTGCGACTGGTCAATTATTGTGCTACAAATGCCGAAATATACCATCTCAACGAAAACCGATGGTTTGAACCAGAACAAATTGCCAAACATTTACCCAAAGATATTTTGACCGACCAATTTATCAACACCCAAAAAAACTACCAACATCAGGACGAAAACTACCTCTATCTGCTCAAAATACTAGAAGTCGTGTCCAACAATCAAGCTTTGCCCTTAGGATACATTGAAAACCGCGCAAAAAAAGTAATTTTGCAGCAGCGAAAAAATAAATTGATAGAACAAAAAAAAGAAACCTTGTATGAACGCGAAACAGCGCGCAACAATGTACAAATTTTTATACAAAAATAAACGTATGATATTCCGATACCTCTCTGTTTTTCTTTGGGTAGCCTTTTTGGGTATGCCTTTTGCCCAAGCGCAAGAACGCGCCCTCATAGACCAAATAGTCGGCAAAGTCGGCAACGAAATTATTTTGTTGTCCGACATCGAAGAGCAATATGCCCTCATGCAGAGCCAACAAGGCATCACCGACCCCAATGCACGCTGTATGGTGCTCGAACAGATGCTCGCCAACAACCTCATGCTCAACCAGGCGCGCCTCGATAGTATCGTCATATCAGATGAGGAGGTCCAAGCCCAACTCGATGCCCGTATTGAACGTATTTTGAGTTTTATGAACAACGACACCCAACAATTTGAAGAATACTACGGACAAAGTATCAACGAAGTACGCGAACAATTTCGGGGCGACCTCAAAAATCAAATTACGGTGGAGCGAATGCAAACACAAATTTTGAGTTCCGTCCAAATTACCCCTTCGGAAGTAAAGGATTTTTTTAGCAACATTCCCACAGATAGCCTCCCTTATTTCAACTCCGAAGTAGAACTGCAAGAAATCGTGTATATGCCCCAAGTCAATGCTTCTGAAAAAGAAAAAGCACGCACCAAACTAGCCGAACTACGTACGCGCATCGTTGATGGTGGGGAGTCCTTTGAAGAGCTGGCAGCTATCTTTTCCGACGACCTAGGCTCGGCACGGGCGGGGGGCGACCTGGGCTGGGCGACACGCAACACTTTTGTGCCAGCATTTGAAGCTGCCGCCTATAGCTTGGAAAACGGCGAAATATCGCCCGTCATAGAAACAGAATTTGGCTTTCATATCATCCAACTCCTCGAACGGCGCGGTAACACTATCCATGCCCGACACATCCTCGTAAAACCCGATATTACGCCCGCTGACCTAGAACTCGCCAAAAGCACCCTGGATTCCGTTCGGCTGCTTATACAAAACGACTCCCTCTCTTTTTCGCGAGCTGTCAAAAAATACTCCGACGAAGACCAGCAAAGCTATAATAACGACGGCAATATGGTCAACCCCAAAAGTGGCAATACCTTTTTTGAAATCGGCGACCTCGACCCTGATGTGTATTTTTCCATAGATACCCTAGATATAGGCGATATTTCGGGACCCATCGAGTTCAAATCGCCCACCGGCGAAACAGCATACCGCATCGTCCGACTCAACTCTCGCAGCAAGCCCCATGTCGCCAACTTACAGCAGGATTACTCCAAAATACAACAAGCTGCCCTAGAGTCCAAAAAAAGTGCCTTTATCAATGATTGGATACAAAAACGCATTGACAACACCTATATCTACGTCAATGACCGGTTCTTGACCTGTCCCAACCTAGAAAATTGGGGCTTGAAGTTGCAGCAGCCGTAGAAAAAAATACAGTCTATAACTGCAGCAATTCTCCATTTAATGTTATTTACATTGATAAACTTGCGGAATAGCACTTGATTGGCATACCTTGTTAAGGTTAGCTTTACTGAATTTCGCCTTTCTCTAGGCCCGCCTACAAATTTAGGAAAGCAGGTTCTTTCAAATTGAGAATTACTGCTATAACTGCGACAATCTGGATATATCCTTTCTTTTTTCTTAGAGCTTGTTTGGGGTGTCATGCTTTGGGCTACTTAAATACTAAAAAAACATAGATTTTATTTTTATATACCAAATAAAATTCATAATTTTACTCTGTAATGTTTTAAGTATTGCACCGTACTTATTTTACACACTCAAACGGAAAGCGTAAAACAATTAACCAAACTACTTTAATCTTTTTATACTTTCCAACAGATAAGGTTAGACGCACTTTTTACAACTATTTGTTTTGTCGAAAACGGATAGCCTCTTTTTCTATTTTTTAAAACTTTAAATCAAACATGAGAATATGAAAACATTTAGAATTTTGTTTGGCCTTATGGCGTTTTTGTCAGCAGGCTTTTTAGGAATAGCGCAGGTTCCAGTTGCTAGTTTTACGCCAGCATCTGGTCCTGTTTCCGTTTGTCAGTATGGTTGTATTTCTTTCGAAGATGCTTCTACAAACGCTCCTACCTCTTGGACATGGTTTTTTACCTCCGATGGAGACATAGTCCTTGACTCTTATATTTCAACCGAACAAAACCCTACCGTATGCGTGATTGAAGGTACTTCGGGCAACATATCAGCCTCTTTGATTGCAACCAATGCTTCGGGAGATTCTGATCCCCCTGCCTCCGAAACATATACCGCTACCATAGATGTTTGTGCCGAAGGTTGCGAACGAATGTTTAACTGTGTAGAAGGGGCTGCACCAAATAATGGGTATGTATTATATTCGTCCAATAATGGTGGCTTCGTAGCGGGAACCAATGGGTTTAATGATGAGTCAAAAGCGGATTATTTTAACATTACAGATTCTTTGATATGCACTAACGGCTCATTACTTACAGGAATTTTGCTTTGGTTGGATACAATAGACACAAGCCCTTTAACGACAGACTTAGAAGTAGCTGTTTGGGATGGAACGGGAGGAACTCCTGGAACTAAATTAGGTTCTGTTTTTATTCCCATGGCTACAGTTGGAGCGAATGCTGATGTTGCATTTACCTATGCTGACTTTACATCTTCACCCGTTACCATCCCTGCTAGTGGAGAGTTTTTTGCTGGAATAACAGGACTGAGTACTGTAAATGGCCCAGCAGGCGACTCATTAGGGTTGGTAACAAACGTGGACCCCACGACAAGCCCTGCCACAGCATGGGAAGAATTTGGCACTGGCGGTTGGTTTCCTTATGATGACGCTGCTAACAGTTGGGATCTTTCAATCTCTCATTACATCGTACCTTTTATTCTACCATCACAAGATATTACAGCCAATGCCCCCACTCCCCCTGCTGGACAGATATGTGACGATGGAACAGCTTATACCTTTACGGGAAGTTTTACCGGGACACCTTGCTTTACAGACGACCCCGTTTCTGAATATTTCGTCGTTCTTGATGCAACCACAGGATTGATAGAGGATATAGCAATCGCTGTTGGTGGTAGTGCTGACTTTACATTTGATACATTTGGGGCTGGAGATAAGATTGTGCGGTACTGTACTCAAAGTACTTTCTGCGAGCAAGATTGCGAGGATATTATGATTACCGTTGATGCCTGCGGAACTAGTTGTCCTCCAATGATTACTTTTTCTGATGCAGGTGCGCCCAATACAGAACCCATACCCGGAGTATATACTGCCGAAACATCTATATCGACAAGTGGTGCCACTACCTTGACCGGAGCGACTACTTTTGATGCTCCAATGGTAACGTTAAATGCTGATTTCGACACCAATGGACAAGAGTTCGATGCCTTAGTAAATGGGTGTACGCCATTTGCAACAAACGCCAATGCACGGTTTGCTCCTCCTCAAGAAGTTAATCTAATTTACAACAGAAAAGTAATTGAATCAATCAAAAAACATTGCGAATCTTGTGATGTTGAAAGAAACGTTCAAGAGGTAATTTCAAAAGCACGGAATATTAACACTGCTATACAGAAAAAATAAGCCTAGTTCTTCCTTTTTTTAAGGAAGTATAAAATATTGAATTGGAATATGCTAAGAAGGTTGCCGAAAATGTTCGGCAGCCTTTTTTTATTTGTTCCCTCTCTATG